>JAHWFO010011261.1:1162406-1218469 GCA_023313115.1 Rhysida immarginata
TTTTTTTTTTTTTTTACAAATATCAAGCTGGAAAAAAGTAATGATTTGGTTCCTTATCCTAATCCCTACTAATCTTCTGATCTTCTTTGAACTTTAATGTTTCTATTATTTTTAAATTTACTCCAAACAACTATCAAAGAGATAAGTAGGCTGCACTGCAAACAGCTGATAAGCTTTTAGGATACTGAAAGCAGAATTAATGTACACTGTATATCCAAAATGTTAAGCTTTAGTTTAAAAGGGATTTAAAAATATTGAGTCACACAGTAAATTCCTGAATAGGGGTTTATTTTGAGTCATTCACCTAAATTTAAAATTTTCAATATTAAGGTCTTTTCAAGGTCTTTTTTTTAATAATAGCCTTAAATTAATGTTAATTACATAAGGACATAGGTTTTTTTTTTCTTCTTCTTTTAATTATTCTTCTTGCATGCTAAATTTTCTTATTTCATAATATGAAGAATTTTTAAGAATTACCTATTTTAGCCATTTTTTTTTATGCTTCATACTTACTTCCCTGTGCATGCCAAACAGGGGTGGTATATAAACGTGGAATTCAATGCATAAAAATAAAAAAAATAAACAAATCGAAATCTAAAGCAGATAGCTCTGTTATAGTCAAGAGATTACCGAACCTGCTTTAAGCCTTCAAACATCAAAATATTTCCTCGATCAACCTAAATTTAATCCTCAATCATATTTTTTTAAAGCAGCTGTTTTGTTCAAGGAAAGCAAAAGAAAAGTTTTTGAAAGTTGAGTAAACAATAGCCAATCTCGCTTTCTTTCCTGGAAACACAAAAGACCTCAATTTTGGAATTCCACCTTTACAACAATCGTAATTACTTCAACTTTACAATACCCTTAAATCAGTCCCCCCCCCAAGAGGTTCCAGATACATTAGGGGAACTGGGGGGAGCTATGGATTTTCATTATTCATCGAGAATTGAGGTCACGGAGATTTAGCGCCTCAAGCTCATTGAGCAGAAACTTCAAAAATAGCAACAAAAACTGAATTAACATCTTTCTTCTTTTGTAATTGGTTTTTTTAATTAATTAATTAATTTAATAATAAAAAAAAGACATTAATATATAATTATGTACTCGAATTAAGTATTATTATTACTCACCACTTTCATAGATCAATTCCAATTTATCAACAGAATTTACAGAAAATAGCTTGTAACCACTTTTGGTTCCAACAGCCAATGACCTGAAATGAGTTGAAAATAACAGCTTGTCAGTTAATTATTATTATTAATAATTAATGCTTAACTAACTAAAGTGAAATTCAGTTAATTAATTCTGCTCTGATGTTGTAGTAGTAAAGAGAGTGAATTTAAATTTTTTTGTTATATAATTTAAGATTTTTTTTTTTAATTTTATTAACAAATATTATTAATGATTAGTTGTTGTATTGTTCCAGTTTAGCGTTCCTTAAATGAATAGAATTCAGTAAAGGGGCGCTAAAGTGAGATTTAAGCCAAGCACCTTAACGATTGCATCTGACAGTTTGACGTTGGATCGTGGATGCAATAGAAATTGATGGATGGCTTTGAGCATGTTGAGACATTCTCTTATCATCTGATCGATACAAAAACAAACTTAAAGAATTCGATTTTAGAAATTCATTTCATTAAAATCAGAAACTACTTCTACATATTGAAGCATCATCAATTAGGCCTATGATCATCGGAAGCAACAATAGCAACAATTTAGATTAGCGAAACGAGGTTTAGAGTTGTTGTTGTTGTTGTTATAATCGTATCGCAAGATGCGCTGACCATCATCGCTTTTCAACGTCATCTTATTCTCATCGTTTTTTAAGTCGCATGCATATTTTGTAGCAGAATTAATGAGTGAATAAAAACGAGTGAGTGCATCTGAGTGAGTTACACTTACGTGCAATCCTGATTGAAATTGACGAAGAAAACACCGTTGGAGGGGTCACCTCCCTGGCTTGCAAGGTTCATGAGGCTCGATATACCAGCCTTCAGTCCTTCTGTTAAGACGTCCACGTTCTCCACTAGTTTTTGCATACAAACTCTAAAGTTGACATTGCCTCATAACGCGGAGCATTTTTATAATACCAGCGCAGTCGCTGGTATAGTCTCGCTCTGACACACGCATATGATAAAAAAAAAAAAATAATAAAGAGCAAACCTAAACAGAGGACGCGATTCGTTGGCGTTGATGTGATGTCAGTTCCGGTTGAGGTTTATTTGAAAACAAAGTACTTCCGGTGAGGAAGAACTTTGGCATTATCATCATCCACTGTTTAGGAGGATGTGATTAATGTTGTTTTGTTAAGTGTTTCTCTGTAGTGGTAATGACCATTCTTTTCCTAATCGCCCACGCTTTCACCTTTGAAGTTTGAGGAAAAAAAAAAGCAAGTGAAGCAATGATTTTTAAAAAAATGTCGATGATCGGGGATTGATAATATTGATAAATTTTTACATTGATCAAGCTTATCAGTAAAGAATTGAATGGGTGTTTTTTCATAAAATTCAATGAACTTCTGCGATGATTTGATTTATTTTATTTTATTTTACGATTCCTCCCTTTTTTTTTTTTCTTTTTGGCTTTTTCATTTATATCATCATCATTTGCAAGACCATCCAATGCAAGCTCACGTCTCCTCAAAAATTTTTTCCATGCATAAAACATTGTTAATTTGAAGGGAAGCTGGCTATGGAGCCTTCTTGCTAGAAAAAAGTGGATTGGAGACTGCTATTAGGGGTTAAAAAGAACAAAAACAAACATCCAAGGGATTCGAACCCATGACCTAATGACCATGAGTGACACTCTCATTAACATATACAGCAGCTACCTTCAAAAACTCCATTCTAGTAGTGCTAGAGCACAAGCTCTAGCACAAGCTCTAGCAAACTCTCATGTTTGTATCCACATCAAGCTTAAAAGGGAAAAAAATAAAATTGGAACGTTGAAATGGAAACAGCACAGGCCGCCAAAGCGCAAGAATCCAAGGAATTCCATCAAACAATTGAAAATTAAATTAACGAGAAACAAGGAAAGGTCTTAGATTGGCAAAATCCGTAGTGTTTATTTTCCTACACGTTTCGAATTCACTTCTTTATCAGGGCAGATGACGACTACAACTGTGCAGGCATCTACCACCAAATACAGTAGCGCTCAGAAAATAGGGCACGAGTACAATTTTTGAGTTTTATTCTAACAGAACAATAAGACTTGCGAGTTTTTTCAACAAGTGGTAGATGACTTGGAAATACAACTTTATAAATAAAAATATCTCAATTCTTTTATAACATGTTGCTGTAAAAAAGAAAATTGTCTTTTATGTGTGTTCAAAAAATAAGGCAGTGGTTAAATTTTGATACATATTTCATACTAAACAGTTGCAAATCTGAAACAAAAGTGAGAAATCAAAGGAGATGATGTCATAGAATTGACTAACTTTGTCATGGTTTCGGACGGAATCTTAAACCAATCTTCCTGAAGCATTTGAAATTTTTCATCCAAGTTAGATGCCTTTTTGTCTTTGCAGCGACAAAACAGAACCTTCCAGAGATTTTCGATGGGGTTGAGATCAGGGGACTACGATAGTCAGTCAAGTACTCGAACTTTTTTGGAAGCCAGATAACGTTGGACGTGTGTTTGGGGTCGTTGTCGTGTTGGAGTAGCCAGCCTCTGGGCATGCAGTTTTTTTCCGTGGGAATGCATGTGGTTCTGTAGAATATCTCTGTACATATTCTTATCCATAGTACCAACAACACGCACAGGAGGACCCACCCCAATTCTACTAATACAACCCTAAACCATAAGAGATCCCCCTCCATGCTTCACTGTGGGCACTTGGTATTTTGGATTGAAACACTTGTTCTTGGGGCATCGAATATACTGTATTCTGTCTGTTCCAAAAAGTAGAAACTTAGATTCGTCACTCCAGAGGATTTTCGCCCATTCGTTGGAATCCCAGCGCTGGTACTTCTTTGCACAGGCAAGTCGGGCTTTCCTGTTCGCTGCTGTACGAGAGGTTTCTTTGCAGGACGCCTACCATTCAAGTCTGCTTCTACTAGGTGCTGTTTTGTTGTGGAAACACTAACTTTAACCTCATGAGCCTCTTCCATTTCACGGTTCAAATCCACTGCTGTAAGTCTGGGCTGAGCTTTCGATAACCGACAAAGCAGTCTATCTTCCTTTTCTGTGGTAGTACGTGGTCTTCCTGATACAGGCTTTCGTTGGTGGTCGTCTCTTGATCTCTTTCCTTGAATAATATTTCTTACTGTACTTTTTGGAACATAAAAAGCAGATGCAATGCTGTTGTAAGATTTCCCCTCCTCAGTGGCTTTTGCAATTGCCTTCTGGACCTTCAAATCGAGATGTACCCTTTGATTTGACATTTTCCTATAAAAATTGAAGGAATATTATGTTACAGTTATTTTTATGCATTTTCTGGTGACAATGGAAACTTACTTTTTTTTTGTTTGTTTTTTTTTAATAGCTAAAGTGACCTGTGTCTTATTTTTTGAATGTCGCCAAACCGGCAAAAGTGTCTGTTCAGTTTTTGTATGAGAATTATCTCCCAATTGTTTGGGTCTTATGAAGTGTTTCACCTTTCTACACCCTCCTTTAAAATATTGGTTCAGTCCGATAATCGTTTTTCTGTTGTGGTATGCCTTGTCCTGTTTGGATGGTTTACAATCCTGTTCATCGCATCGCTTATAGGGTTTTTCTCGAAATTTGTCTGGTTATTTAATATCTTATCTTTGTCTGTTTTAAGATGCTTCCCGAATTCTAGGGCCTCGAAAGTCAGGATTCTTCTATGGTCTTTCTCATATTTCAGTATGGCCATGATGTCTTGCATCGGTCCAAACGGGTGTCCCATTTTTATGAGGTAGTCCGCAAAGGCAGACTTACCATCTCCGTTTATCCAGGCCCTACAGTGCTCTCCGAAGTCCTCTTCGTCGAGTCAATATAGAAGCTTCCACACGTAGGACATGTGATTTTATAGAGCTCACAAGACGTGTATTCGTCTCTGGGTTCCCTCTGTCTTCCTGGGTTGAATGCGTACCTACTTTTGTTGCTAGTCCCAAGACTATTTTTATGCCTCTGTCACAAAAGATGTTTGCAATTCTTGATATTCCTGGGCCAGTGTATGTGGAGGTGATGAATTTCTGACTGATGTCCAGCCAAGGTATCAATCCAGGTGGTAAATGCCTGCACAGTCGTAGTCATCACCTGCCCTGATGAAGAAGTGAATTCGAAACGCGTAGGCAAATAAACACTACTAATTTTGCTAATCCAAGACCTGTTCTTTATTTCTCGTTCATTGACACCAAAATAGACCAAGATCAATTACTTGAATTAAATTAAAATTAAATACAAAATATTAAAAAATAAACGATGACCATGTTGAGTTAAGGTGCGAGTCAAAATGATACCAACACAGAGGAAAACCACAGTTACTCAAAACATAAAAAATATATAATAACTTTTTATTTTTTATTACATTTCTGGTTAAAGAAGTTTTATAATATTTAAACTTCAAACTCACATTATCATTTTTATCGACAAGATCATGTCATTGCATGAATTCACTATTTATAAACTGAGTCAAAATGACAGCACCAGTATTGAAACAAAAGGAATTAATAAATTATTAGTAACTGATGTGCCCTCCCCGTTTTCAGATTAGCTTAAAAACTCTTGAAGGCATTGTTGCAACAAAATTGTGACACTGTTGACTGTTAATTTGATCCCAAGACAATAGAATTGCTTGCTTCAATTCTGCAAAGGAATGAAACTGCCTTCCATCCTTGTAGACGGCTCTTGTCAAGATTTCCCACAAGTTTTCCATCGGATTAATGTCTTGCGAAAGTGGAGGCCAATCCATGACATGTACTCCATTCTGCAGAAACCTTTTGTTTTCGCTGCATGAATAAAGGCCGGTTCCCACAAGGCCGGAAATACCGCGCGTGACGTAAGCAGCACGAATTTGACGTCATACCACGGTGTAAAAACCGCTACTGTCTAGATTTGAGATAGATTTAACTTTACCGCGACGGTAAAATCCGCCGAGGTAGCGTCCGCCAATGAAATCAATGCATTTGTGTGACGTTGACAATCTCTCCAAGATGGTGACGCGTTTGGATAGTATCGTTTAGGAGACTTAGGAGCGCAGCAATCTTAGCGAACATCATCAAATAAAAAGCAACACCCTTGCTTGTATCTCCGTCCATCTTTGTTTATTTGCAAACACTTAAAACACTACGTCCATTTTTTACGCGTCCATTATGGGAAAACGCTCGAAGAGAATCCTCGAAAGCGATCTTCGAAGAGACTCTTGGGCTATAGCGTAACGTGCCGTGATAGTGGAAACTGATCGGCGGAATTATCGCTGTGCTTAACTGCGGTGGTTTTAACCATTCCGCTTTTCACGGCGGATAATGGGAACTGGCCTTAAGAACATTATCTTGTTGATACACCAAGATTTTCTGCAACAGTAACTCCAAGATGAACTCCCAGTAACTCCTGATAGTCCACAGTTGTCATTCTACCAGAGGGAAATGCAAGGGTTGTTTTAACATGAAAGGTAAATCCTCCCTACACCATCAGTGATCCATCTCCTTGTTGATGCTTTGAAAATAGCAATTCTTCTCTTCTGACATCATGCCAGTAGTAGGATCAGTCATCCGGACCATGTAAATTAAACTTCTTCTCATCACTCCAGCTGACTGTGTTCCACTGTGTTGTCCAGGTCATGTGTTCACAAACCCAAGCCACTCGTTTAGTCTTGTGTTGTGGCTTCAGTGCAGGCATCACTTTCAGTTTTCTGTTACAACCCAAGTATACGCTTTTGCAGTTCTTATAACTGTGAACTGATACCTGAATTGCGGGATGCAGTGTAACAGATAGTAAGCTAGAATGAGAGTTCATAAGCTCTTTTATGACAAATCTTTTTTTTTGTCGTGCTGAAAGAGCAGGATGACGATCAGTTGATTTTTTCATCCCATAAGTATCTCTCTGGGCAATGAAATGGCTGACAACTTTGTCGGAATGCTCGATTCTTCTGCCAAGTTCTCTGATAGAATGTCCAGCTTCGTGTAATTCTGTTATTTTTCCTCTTTCAAACTGTGTCAGCTGTTTACCACGATCCATTGTAAGATATAGTGCAAAATGAATTGTTTCACATACAAATAAAAATGATTTGTTTTATGTTTCTCATGCTAATTTCTTAGCTTGTATGCAAATTGGTGCAAAGGTACAGTGGGGTTGGTGGTGCTATCATTTTGACTCGCACCTTATATAAAAAAGAATCTAAAAACAATAAAATATCCATCAAAACTAATCGCCCTACCATTCTAATTATGACTCTAATTTCATCTAAAAAATTTATACCTCGAACAGCTATATTACACATGCGGACCTTGGTACGAGAGCTTGTGTCCAACGGGAAAAAAATTAAAAAAGACAAAACTATAGAAAAATCAAACAGACTATAAACAGTCTACCAGCTGATGCTGAGAAATAGAGGTATATCATGAATAAGGGGTATGCAATTACATTTTTGCAAATCATGTACTTCTGAATTTGTGACTGCTTGAGCTAGTGCTGAGATGAACGAGCACAATCGATGTCACTTCCTTCGCTCGCTGTCGCTCAAGGCACGTCCTTGATGATCAAGGAAACTTTCTTTGTTTTCGTGCTAGCACAGTTTGCACTAGCGATTTGAACTTGATGCGGCCCTTAACCGTGTCATGCTGCTAAAATTTGATGTTACTTTCTTAAAAACCGTTTCCCGTGTTGCAAAACGCCTAGCATGGAACACGGGCTTTTTCCCGTCCCTGTTCGTGTTAGTTAATTCTTCAGCACGACATTCTCATTGCGGTATTCCTCATATCTCTCGTAAAAGCCATGATGGTAGAAAAATGTCACTTCACTGAATATTTTATAGGTTATACGAATTAATTCAGCCATCATGTCATGAATAATTAGTGCAAAAGGAACTTGATTTGTTCAAGAACATTGGTTATGAATTGAAACAAGAAAGAAACAAATTATTTTTGATAATCAGAGAAGATCAGGTCTGCAGTAAAGTGCCTATTGCTAAAAGCCCCACTGTCCCCGTCTGGTAGTAAAATTCCAACCCTGATCGTAATTAGGATTTGTCGATAAAGCTTGAACATGATTCACCTTGAACATGGTATTCATAGACGTGCGAAAAACTAAATCAATTAGCATCTTTTTTTTCGAATAGGCATAGAATCATTGATTCAGGCACGTTTGTGTTGGATTGTTGATCTGCCTACCCGCTGATCTGTCTGATGAGGATTCAACTCTAAATCAACACGCATTCATTCAAAAATCACCTCTAGCACGGATCATGCTTTAGCTTAACATGACACGTGTAGCACGACTAGCTCGGACAACTCTAAATCAAAAGTTTAGGGACACCATAACTCATGGAATGAGCCAAATGTCGCATGACAAGGATGTGTACAGGGTGCGTAAGGTATTTGAGGACAGATTCACGTCCAGAAAGAAAACAGAGATATAAGTCGAGATAATAACTTTGTTATCGAAACATATCATGAGCATACACAAAAAAACCTTCTTGTTATATGGCTATTCAATGTATCTGCCTTCAGTTTCTATAACTGCTTCAATGCGAGTTCGAAGCCGTCGACATGCGCGGATCAAATGGTCATAGTTCATATTGGTCATTACTAGAACAATGGTAGCTTTCAATTCATCTTTGGTGTTATGGGGATGTTCATTGACCTCTCTCTCCACAATGCTCCAACGGATTCAGGTCAGGGGAGTTAGGGGTTACGTGATCATGGAAATTGTCGGCCATCCATTCCTGTGTCATGCGAGACTTCTGTGCTGGGGCAGAGTCTTGCTGAAACATGTAAGGCCTTCCGTTGCGTAACATACGAGTGATATCTGATGTTTTCATGGACAACATTTCTGATTGTTTGTTCCAACACATGGAGATCTTTGGCAAGTGACCTCATGGATGTTCTGGGATTGTCATCGACGGCCTGCTGCACTTGCTGAATAAATTCAGGTGTTCTGAAGAAGAATTGCCATCTTCGGTCTCCAACTCCTTCCGCACTTTGTGGACGAATGATCTTGCGACTTTAGAAATCATGATATCTCTAAATCGCTGTGCTTTGCCTTTATTGCCACGATTACTGCGTGTCTCTTCATGATTTTTGTTACTTGATGGTCTGCCATTTTGCTTTCCGGAAATGGAAAGGACATACAATTTACTATAGTGCAGCAGTAGCCAAACGAAGGTGTGTCCTCAAATACCTTACGCACCTTGTATATTATTTAAACGGTATCACACGCAGTCAGACATATATCTGGTTCATATTATTAAGATTTGGTTCGTTCAAAAGAGCTCAGCGACTTCTAACGTGGAACCATCATAAGATGCCATTTGTGCAACAAGTCAGTGCATGGGATTTCCACCATTCTACAAATACCCCATTGTACAACTATAGGCAATGTGATTGTGAAGTGGAAGACCCAGGGAGCAACAACAGTGCAACCACGAACTGGCAGACAGAGCTCGTCGAGTGCTTGCACGTGTGACCCTGAGCAATCGAAACACTTCTGCTGAGTTCAGAAATTCTGATTGCTACCGAGTTCAGAAATTTTGCTTCCTGAACAATTCTGCTAGCACAATCACTATTCATTGGGAACATCCCTAAACTTGTGTGGTGTGCAATGTGAAGTTTGGAGGAGGTGGCATCATGGCATGGGGCTCTTTTTCATGATCCAAAAATAAAAATCTGAGAAAACTCATCGTTTTCTTTATTTTTGAGAGCAACTGAAATTCAACTCATTCTATCGACGATATCTTTCTGAATTTCCACGCTATTTGCTTGGGCTTTTTCTAAGAGTAGCTTTATACGTTTAACTAATAAATTATGCAAAAGACATTTTGGTAATGCTTGCACATGCGCAGTTAAACATTATTTAGTAAAATGCTCATATTTCATCAAATATTTAATATTTTTATATTCTGATTGCAGGGTGTTGTCTCTACTGTATAGTTTGTCAAGTTTCCTGAAAATAGCATTGCATTGGGTTGAAAACCCTGTAAATTATAAACAAAAAAGTTACGAAAAAATGTTGAAGTTTTTAAAGAAACCTTTGTATCTTCGTGCATATAAAGTGCTATTCTCATATAAATGGACACAGATAAGTGAAAGAAGTGTCATAATCATATGCTACAGCTACAATGCATTTGAAGCATTATTTTTTTGGTTCAATTTATTGCTGGTCAAAACCTTTCAGGACAAAACCTTTGCTGAAAATAAATGAGGTGTAACATGCTCTTTACACCCCTGAAGTTTCAGGATAATTTGTCAAGTATTTTTCTAGATATTCAACAAAACATTTAAAATCGAAAGTGTCTACTTTCAATTAACCAGTTAGTGTATTCCCTTTGGTATATGAGCCGGTCAGGTGGCCAAGAGGGCTAGGGCGTAAGCTTTCTAGTTCTCGAGTCTACCTGGCCGTGGGTTCGAATCCCGCTGTGGGCATGGATGTTTGTGTTTGTCCCGGGCTGCGTACAAATATAACTTGTGTAAAAGGCGCAAAATGACCTTAGTAGTCGACGCCAGAAATTCTAATAAACCAAACCAACCAACCAACCTTTGTTACATGACATTAAATTCATTCGTCATCCATTGAGGAATACCGTACACTTACATATCTGGAGTTCTTATATGTGGGTTCAACTATAATCGATAGCCTTGTTATCATTCAAATGGTTACATCTAACCCCAGATAAGATGAACTTTTAATCTGGTTCCCTAGTGGTTGGAGTTAACAGGGTTAACCTGTAATAAATTTTGATAATGTAAAGGCTATTGTTGAAGTTGCACCGTTAGGAAATTTATTTTAAGATATCTTTATTTTGTTGTAATAAAGTGCCCAGATTAAAGACATCTTAAACATTTGAGGATTTAACATGAAATGATTTATTGGTTTGTTTGGCCGTAAAAATTTCTATATTTTCCATGGAAATTTTAATCATATCCAAAGATAATACTAAATTAATAATATCTGGGGGAAATATATCTGTCGTTGTATTGTTATTTCTAACATGAGAGACGGAGGCCATAGGACACATTATAGTTAGTTTGAAGAAAGGGACTAGTTTCGCCATTTATTCCTGGCCTTTTCAAAGTAATAAGAGGAGGAGATTACAAAGCTTGAGGATCACTCCAAAAGTAATGCACGATATTTTATTTTATATTTTAATAGCTGATAACCCGGTGTCGCTTTATTTAACCTCCTATTGTCCTGCCTCAGATTGAAATGATATCCATCTTCACCACCAGGGAGCATTACTGGATACATTAGACCCATCTTTCCTTCAAAGTTTCCCTTATCCTTGTCGTAGAAGCTCTTATACCCTCCTGCTCTAGACGAAGCTCCCGTTGTTCAGATGTTTCCAACATCCGGATAGCCTTTTTGTCTTTTAGTTGCAGAGTTTCTATGATCAATACTTGTTCTTTCTCTTTCCTTTCCAAACAAGTTTGTTAGGGAGCTCAAGGCAGACACGTGTAACTCCTTAGCCTCCTTGATAGACAGCCTTATCTATGTCCGGCCATTGCATTACCATTTTATGCTCATTGTTAATAATTCTTGGAAACGAACGTTCACTCATTGCATCATCACCACCTCGGTTTCCAAAACATTCACATTCACTCAGATTATAGTCAAAATGTATTGGGAATTTTTTAGGAAATGTTTGGATCTGCTATGCTACCAAATCCCCGACGTTGCTCTCTTGATTAAATTTTGCAATATCTGAAAGTAAATGTACAGTAAAAATGAACACATCAAAATGCTGAAAAAAAAATGAACACAAGAATGAATAGATTAAAAAATCACAATAAAAATTTGAAAAAAATTTTTTTTAAATGCTCCCAATGGATGGACCCTCTAAATATGGCACAGCTAGCCTAAATAATTTCTTGATCACGTAATCTTACTTTAGATGTACACTCACTCACACACTGCGAACTTCGACGATACAAATCTCTATTTGAGTGGCAATGAATGTACACGATTGTTTGTGGTCTGTGTGTTCTGCAATCCCAATAATCTGAATGGGGTTATTTACTACTTGGTAATCAGTTCTTGCAATTCAAACTCTGTTCTCGATGTCTTGAAGCAAAACTTGGCCATTCATCACTTAGTCTAGCAGTCGCCGTTTCTTCCGTTGATAAGCTTGCATCATTGAGGGCCGTCTGGTAACTTCGATGACTACTTGATCACTCACCACTTGCTCAGTTTCTCAATGTTCTGCTAACTCTCCATTATCTCCAGTTACTGCTCATTTTTAAAGATTTTCAAGTTCTAAGAATTATCATTTCTAAGAAAAGCCCGAACAACACGAATTCTATATATTATTACAAACTGAACCTTATTTATTTATTTGCATTGTTGGTCATAGATATCTCTTATTAGTATGCCCTACCATCATTATGAATATCGATTTATTATCGATAATTATTTTTTCTTTGAAGCAAAATTTCATCAAGATCGGAATAAAACTGTAGAGTTGTATAAGAAACAAACCCACAAACATTCTTCTTTATACACAGTACTAGCAAAGGCACCCGGCGTTGCCCGGGATAATTCCAGTTATAGGTAAACAGACGGACCTCAAGAAGTTAAATAATAACTAAAACTGGTTTTTAGGAATTCTGCAATTTCCTATTGTAGACGAAGCTCTCATTGTTCAGATGTTTCCATAACCCAGATAATTTTTTTTGCCTTCTGACCATTCAGTAAACTGTCTCCCAAGACGGACCGGCATCCTTCTATCCCCAACACAATGAAAGAGGAAGGTTCCACTGTTTAAGTGTTCCAGGCACCCAAATTTTTCCCAGTCGTCTGCACGTTTGTTAGGGAGCTAAGGTAGTCACGTGTTATGCTCATTGTTAATAATTCTTGGAAACAAATGTTCGATCATTGCATCATGACCACATCGGAGATTTTTTAGGAAATGTTTGGATTTGCTGTGCTAGGTGATATCCCAAAGTAGTGAATAACTTCATTCAGATTGTTGGGATTGCAGAGCGCACAGAAAAAAAAAAAGTTGTTTCATCTTCATCAAAGTTATTGCTGCCATATATTTTCATATCAACGCTGGGAAATATTGTTGCCATGGAAACCGATGTAGTGATGATGCAACAATATTTTCAAGAACATTTATTTCCAAGAATTATTAATTATGAGTAGGAAATGAGTATATGGATAGGGCAGTCTCTCTCGAGATGATACATGGTCTCCCTTCAGCTCCCTAACCAATGTTCAGACTATTTGTGTGTTTGGAACACTTGAACAGTGTAGAACTTTCCAGATGCGACGGTAGCTTCCCCTTCCTCTTCCCAGTGGGTTATGTATATAAGGAAGCCGGTCAGTCACAACCGATCACAAAGCATACATCAACTCGACTTCTCAAATCAACAGGCATAATATATTATGCTCTATAATAACTGTTTGAAGGATAGATGTTAATTCATATCTATCAAAATGCCACTAAAGAAATGAATGAGTATTGGTCATAAAAGACAAAAAGTTCTCCGGGCACCGGAAACATCTGAACAACAGGAGCATCATCTACAGCAGGAAATTGCAGAATTACTGAAACCCAATTTATGTTATTATTTAACTTCTTGAGGTTGAACAACTGTAATTATCCCGGGCAACGCCAGGTGCCTCTTCTAGTATACAGTAAAAATGATCACGTGAAAACGCTTAGAAATAATACAGTAAAAATTCATAATGAAAATTTGAAAAAAAACATTGGGGTTATTTACTACTTGGTAATCTGTTGTTGCAATTCACACCCTGCTCTCGATGTCTTGAAGCAAAACTTGGCCATTCATCACTTAAGTCTAGCAGTCACCGTTTCTTCCGTTGACAAGCTTGCATCATTCAGGGCTGCCTGGGAACTTCGATGACTACTTGATCACTCACCACTTGCTCAGTTTCTCAATATTCTGCTAACTCTCCATTATCTCTAGTTAGTGCCCATTTTTAAAGATTTCCAAGAAAATATTATGTTCTAAGAAATATCTATTCTAAGAAAAGCCTGAACAACAGGAATTCTATGCATTGTTACTAATTGAACCTTATTTATATATCACAGTGTTGCTTTCCATTGTTGGTTCGTGAGATACCTCTTATTAATATGCCATCATAATGAATATCGATTTATTATCAATAATTATTATTTTTTCAAAATCTGAGGTAGACAGTGACCTTCCTCGTGCTTTGAAGATCAAGTGTGCAAAATTTCATCAAGATCGGAATAAAACTGTAGATTTGTATAAGAAACAAACCCACAAACACTCTTCTTGAATACTAACAGTCACTGGCGTTGCCTGGGATAATTCCTGTTTTAGAAAAACAGAACAAACTCAGTAAGTTAAATAATATCAAATTGGTTTTCAGTAATTCTACAATTTCCTGCTGTAGACGAAACTCCCATTGTTCAAGTGCTTCCAACGCGCGGATAAATTTTTATCTTCTTTGAGCAATACTCATTCTTTTCTTCAGTGGAATTTCGATGGATATCAATTAATATGCAAATCGAGCGATTATTAAAGACCACAATACAGCATGCTTGTTGATTTGAAGAGTCGAGTTAATGTATGTTTTCTTATCGGTTATGTTGTAAACTGTCGCTCGAGAACATTTGTTTAACAGTTTCAAAGCACACTGTTCAAGACTTCCAAACACACAAATCGTCTGAATATGTGTTAGGGAGTTGAAGGGAGACACGTGTATCTCCTCGAGACAGACTGCCCTATCTATATCGTGCTATTATACTAATTTTCTGCTGATTGTTAATAACTATGTTGTATTGCCAAGGCAACAGAACATTTTTTCATTGCATCGCCTTGAAAATATTGTTGCGTCATCACTACATTGGTTTCCAGTGATGACTCTGAAATATATGGCAACAACTACTTCGATAAAACTCTTTTCTTGGGCGGCAGTGGATGTACGTGATCCTCTGTGCCTGGATGCTCCGCAATCCCAACAAACTCTTTGGGTTACTCATTATTTGGTAACCTGTTGTTGCAATTGCACTCTGCTCTCGATGTCGGGAAGCAAAACCTGGCCATTTAGCAGTCGCAGTTTCTTCTGTTGCAGAGGCACCCGGTGTTGCCCGGGATAATTACAGTTGTTGGTAAACAGAACATCCTCAGCAGCGAAATACTAACTCAAATTGAGTTTCAGTAATTCTACAATTTCCTGCTGTAGACGAAGCTCACGTTGTTCACGTTTCCGACGCCCGGATAACTTTGTCTTCTCAGACCAATACTCATTCATTTTTTCAGTAGCATTTCGATAGATATGAATTAACATGTATACTTCCAACGATTATTATAGAGCATAGTATAGTATGTATGTTGACTTGAAGATTCGAGTTAATGTATGCTTTGTTATCGGCTATGTCGTCAACTGTTGCCCGAGCGAAGGGACTGCTTCCCCTATTGCCTTTCCACTCTTTCTCAATAGTCTGCTAACCCTCTATTATCTCCAGTTTCTGATCATTTTTAAAAATTTGTTAAGTTCTGTGATGTATCAATTCTAAGAAAAGCCTGAACAACAGGAACTCTGCATTGTTAGAAATTGAACCTTATTTATAAAGTCTTGCATTGTTGGTCATGAGATATCTATTGTTGGTCTGTGCATAATGTTAGTGAATTGCGTGTTGATAACTATTGTTCAACAAACTTTGTCTCGCATTGTTGGTCATGGGATACTTCTTATTAATATGCCCTGCCATCAATAATTATTATTTTTTAGAAATCTCAGATAGTGAACTTCCTCATGCTTTGAAAGTCAAGTATGCAAAATTTCATCAAGATCGGAATAAAACTGTAGATTTGCATAAGAATCAAACCCACAAACAAATATTCTTCTTTATATACAGGGTGTTCCATTTAAATCGTACCAGGCAATTATCTCGGAAACTAAGCATTGTACGAAAAATGTCCAAAATCAAAAGTGAATTACTTCGTGGGAGAAATTCATTAGCCAAAAAATTAGCCCCCCCTCCCCCTTGGTTCCTATTTAAGATTTCAAAATTACCCCTCTCCCCCTTCACAAGGTAATTTTGAAATCTTAAATAGGAACCCTTATTTTTAACGGTATATTCAAATTGTACACAATATTTGAGAAATGTTCTAAGTGTTTTTTCAATTGATCCAACTGTTTAGGAGATAAGAGGCCCTGAAAGTATGGAAGTTTTGAACCCAATTTTATCAATGAAGACAGAGATAGAGGGTGGGTCTTGCAGACATTCCTATTCTACTTTTTGATGTTCTTTATGAATTCGAAGTCAGAATTTCAAAATTTCAAAATTTTTTAGTGCACAAGCAAAGTCTTGGGGGCAACGGTCCTTTGGAGGCAGAGTCTGTGATTTTTGAAATTCTGACTTCGGATTCTTAAAGACCATTAAAAAGTAGAATAGGAATGTCTGCAAGACCCACTCTCTATCTCTTTGTCTTCATCAATAAAATTGGTTTCAAAACTTTAAAAGCTCCACACTTTCAGGGCCTCTATCTCCTAAACGCTTGGATCAATTGAAAAAACACCAAGAATAAAACATTTCTCGAATATTGTGTACAATCTGAATATAGACAAGGGGGGAAGGGTACTTTTTTGGCTAATGAATTTCCCCTGCGAAGTAATTCACTTTTGATTTTGGACATTTTTTCATACAATGCTTAGTTTCCGAGATATTTTTCTGGTACGATTTAAATGGGACACCCTAGGGGTGGTAGTATCGGTGATTCTAAGCAAAAAAAAACTTCATATGAACATGGGCCCGAAGTTGATCGCTAACCGAGATATGAACAGAAATAAAAATGCCACCACCAAGATCAACATGTTAATAACTAAGGTTCTGCAACGCTTAGGATAATGAATTTTGAAGGAATAATAGGGTACATAAAACTGTGTACCGTAATTTTCGGGATACAATACGCAGGGGAAAAAAAAAATAAAGTTAAAAAAAATCAATACTACTTATTATAAAATATAAATATAATTTAATATTCCGATAATAAAAGCAAAGAAGATACAATTTAAAAAAATATCTATATATATTTTGGAGGGAGGGTCAAAGTGGGGAAGGGGGTGCGTATTATACCCCAAAAATTACCGTTAAAATTTGATCCAATTCCAACGAGTAGCTTCCGAGTTACGTAGTCAACATTTTAACACGTGCTGATTAGTACTTGCTTGTGAGCACTGTTACTCGGAAACTACTCGTTGGAATACGATCAAATTTAACGGTATACAGTTTTAAGTACCCTATTGCTCTTCCAAAATTCATTATTCTAGGTGTTGCAAAACCAGAGTTATTAACTTGTTGATCTTGGTGGCGGCATTTTTATTTCTGTTCATATCTCAGCTAGCGTCAAATTCGGACCCACGTTCATATGAAATATTTTGCTTAGAATCACCCATACTACCACCCCTAGAAGTTTGTACAATGAATTCTGAATTACCCTGTAGATAGATAGATCTAACAAGTCATTTATACGCTACATCAGAAGAAAATTCAGAGATGTATGACGCTTTGATGCCACATTTTGTAATTCTCTTGAATTTTCTTTTACTTACCGCTTCCATCATTGTATCTCGTTGTCATTAAGCTTAAATAAGAGAGGCAAAAATTATGTAAGAAAATTTGTTACGAGTTTCACTTAATTACAATGAATTGCACCGTAATTCTTAGTACTCAGTTAAACAATTCCTATAATAATAAATGCAGAGAGCGACATTCTCTTAAATAACTTAACACCATACTTTTTAATAATCCAAATAGATAAAGATATACAATACATAATCTTATGCAAAATATAGTACACAAGAATTCACATTATCTAATATTTTTTTTTTATATTCTGTATATTTTACAATACAAATAATATACACGATGACTCTAATAAAAATCAAATAATTAAATCTGTCACAATAATGTTTTCAAATCAAAAAAAAAAAAATAAAAAAAAAAAAAAAAAAAAAAAAATAATAATAATTTGGAAGCGTTAACAATATACAAACATGTATTTTAGCGAAGAGCTACAGTGATACTGTTCTTTTAGAATTTCAACCTATAAAAATTTAGATTTTTTTTTTTTATTATTTTTAAATATATATATATATTTATATTTATTTATTTATATTTTCTTTATTTGTTCAAATATTACAAATATTTTAATTTTTTTTTTAAATTTTTCTTTCTATCTGTACATAGATGAATGCAGAGCTAGATTTAAATATTAACAATTCATCAGCTGAGACATTTACTAGTAATGAAAAATACAAAAAACTAAAATAATAATGGGCGAAATGATACTATGAAAAATGACTTTAATGCATGAGTGTACAAGTGTAAAATGCATGGCAATGAAAAAATGGTAAGAGGGGAAATTAAATTAGTTATTTTTGATGACTTAATACTTATCAACGTAAAAAATAAAAAATCTCGGGATTTTTTTTTCCTTTATATATATATATTTGTCGTATCTTAAAAAAAATCTTTTTTATCAATTTTTATTATATTTTTGTATATGATTCAGAACAGCTTTTCTTTTAATCCCGTTCCTCACTTTAAACAGAAGGTGAGAATTTCACGTTAATAATAATATAAATGCCTCTGAAGGTGTTCATATAAAATTCATTATTAGTATATAGATTTGTATTCGTCTTCTTTTCATATACATGATTAGTATGAAAAAAAGTTTTCTTTTTCATTATTACCTTTTTTTTTTGTTTATTTATTTTATTTTTTATTACACAAATGATGGAATCGGGGAGTACGGGAAAGAAAACGATGAATGAGGGAAAGAAGCCCATACGAAAAAACAAATGCGATGAAGGGGATGATTCATTCATTCTCTTCCAGCAGCTCTGCCTGACATGGAACTTACAATGAGCTCAGCCACATCATCAGCTCTCGAGGTGTGCACAGTTGAAACTTAATACAGACGGGATGGCGCTAAACGTCAATCTGTCAGCTATACCAGTTTGAAAATCATACGATATGTTTGTGACATCAAGGTATTTGTTTAACTTGGTCTTTTTCATATCACCACCACCACCGAGTTTTCTTTATCAATATATACATTTGAGCAGCGAAAGTCAGGAATGCATGAGACTCAAAAACCATACGAACCCGTACCTCACAGTTTCACTCCAAACTGAAATATGTTTCTCACCTAAAGCTACTAATGGTGCTTGCAAAATAAGAAACCGCACTATTCAAAATAAACCGTGAAAACAAAAAAAATTGAGCGCACCTAGCCATAGATGTTGTATGGCAATGGAGTCTTAATACGGCTAAGAGCGCTCGATTTTTTTCGTTTTCACTGTTTATTTTGAATAGTGCAATTTCTTATTTTGCAAGCATCAATAGTAGCTTTAGATGAGTAACATATTTCAATTTCGTGTGAAATTGCGAGGTACAGGTTCGTATGGTTTCCTAGTCAGTCAAAGTTTCATTGAACAGAGCACAGTATAACAAATTCCAGATGATCACCATCGGCTGCCCGAATGTATTCTTCAATGATGAAAATCTGATGTATAGTGGTGTATAGTTCATTTTCCTATATCGGTAGAGAAACTTGCGTGACTAAAGAAAGAAAAAAAAGATCTCTTACGATGTTGTGAGTTTTGACCTTTTCTTGAAGGGGAAGGTCAGCTTTTGCATTTGGTGAGATAAAAACGGCTGAACCTTTTCAAATTCCATTTCGGAAATAAAAAATTAATAAAACCACTCTTTTGGCTTTGAGAAGAAAAAATGAAATTAATAAGAAAGCATGAATGCAAAAAAAAAAGCCCGAGTCATTTGACAGAGGAGGAATGACATGTAATGAGACGAGTTCCTAAAGAGGTCATTTTAGTCACGAGGGTTTCTCTACAATATAGGAAAACGGACTATAGTCGACTAGTGTATTCCAATCCTGCAAAATGATACAAAATACAGGGTATACACAAATGACTGAAGTGGTTATAATTTTATTGCAAGTGTATTATTTAACATATTAACACGAACTTTACAAGTACATAGAGGAACTCGGTAAGTTTTTTCACCATGTTACAGTTGATTCGATATGTGCCCGTTTAGTGAATCTACAGACAAAGTCTCTACCGTATTTTCTCAAATATACCCCACGGGTTATACACTTTTTACATACACACGGGGTATATAAGGGTGTAGGTTTTACAATTTATTTTTTACATTAATGACATATTGAATACACTCTAATATTTCATGTCGGAAATTATATTTATGTAAGTTTTTATATGGCAAATAAAATTTTTATAAATTTTTAAGAGTTTAGTGTTTGAAATAATTTGGTATATTCACGGAAATGTGGTAACTGAGTTCATCCCATACTCAATGAAGTATGTCCCTGTCAATTAGATCAAAAGATCAGTGATACGAGCCAGGTATAGTCGAACCTCGATATTTCGAATTTCACGCAAGCAGAAAAAAATTAGAGATATGGAGGGTTTCTTTAAATCCATATTTTTAGGTTAATGAAGGTACAGTGAGAATATAGAGAACAATATGAGATAAAAAGGTACGTTTATGGAGTTACTTCAGTAAGATCAAAAACGGACAAAATGTGCATGCTCAAACCTCAAAACTTGCCAAAGAGCTCGAAAATTTTTTCATGATTTTTGTTTGTAGCGCACGAGAATCATCTAATTTTAACGGAAGTGAGTCAAATTTCTTCGTCTTTATATGAAAATTTCTCATAATGAAAAAATCTTAACTCTAATGTTGGCACATAAAATCAAAATTCGATGTAACGGGGGAAAATTACATTGAATTAATAGTGAAAATGCAGGGAAATAAAATTTTTTAGGGATACCGAGGTCCGACTGTAATAGCAGCACAAACACTAAGTTCTTCAAATGCCCCTAATAACAATAAGTCACAAGGGGTTAGTTAAGTCGGGGGATCTTGGAGGCCATGGTAGCTTTCTTGACCATCACTACCGATCCATCAATTTGGAGAGGTAGGTCTGTTGGGCATTTTAGAAAAAAAAAAAAATAAATAAATAAATAAAATTGGTGGGTTGCTGTATGTATTTGTAAAGTTTCACGACGACATGTTAAAAAATCTCGAAACCGCTTCAACCATTTGTGTACATCCTATACATGCTGAACAAAACACCTTGCTGCCACGAACATATCACACAATTTTTCAAACAATTCCACTTAGTATAGCTTAGAAAATGATACCAAATCTTGGTAGCTTCACGTCACCCCGTACCTAGAAGCTCACGATGCAATGTACTGATTTTATTTTAAACAAGAAAATAATAATAATAATGTTAACAAATCATACATACATAACATTAAAAAACAAACGTGCAATTCTTTCCCCTTTATGAAAGGATTTAAACCAACATGAAACGATAAGGTGGTCGTAAGAGAAATTCGCTTTACGTTGCTGTTGTTAGTTACCAATTCTTATATGCTCAATGGATGCTGTTTAAATTATCTTGTAAAAAAAATAAAATTCTCTCTTAGCATATTCGTCTTTAAATACATAAAAAATACATTTTCATTTAATTTCAAACCTTTTATACCTCTTTAATCATCATCATCATCATCTACGTCGTCATCATTATCATTATTATTATTATAATAAGAGTCACATGTTATTTTGATCCTAAGTGATTAGTTTGTGCTATTCTTCTTTTCGGGGAAAGAAAAGTAAAACTAGAAACGTTATTCTGGATGAAAAATGATTGAAAACAAAAAGATGTATGGAAAAAAAAGTATGAAATGAAATTAACAGATGCCACAATTACAATGGAATTCTTAATTCAGTCCAAGGCAAGGTTCCTCTAGTCTACAGGTTCAAACAAAAAAAAAATAAAATAAAATAATAAACGTATCTTCTAAGTTTTCGTAAAGATAAAATTAAAAGAAAAAAAACGAAAATAAATTTTTCTTCTTCGTAGCAGTACTATCTTACATTTTCGGGTTCTCCTTCCGTTTCGATTATGATGTTTTTGAATGCTTCTTTTGCATACATACGACTTTTCGAAATTATAAAGAAAAAGACATATAAAAATAAATCTTAAGATTTCTAATTCATAATAACAACATTGAAAATAATGTTATCAAAATCAAAAGTATCCTGCAAAAAGTTAGCTCAAATTCTTGTAGAAAAGACGACTTTACACGCTAAATGTTGAATATTGATAATTACTAATTATGAAATATGATTCTCTTTTGCGTTTCACATTAGTAAACAATCAACATTGTAAAATGTTTCTCTGTCTAGCAATTCAGTGCTGCACATCGAGAAAATTGTCTTAGGCAGAAAACATTACTTGATGATAATTTGGAACAATGAGATGAAATGCTTTCGTCTGTTTTTGTTTGGATTCAATTTCCCACTTTTTAATAAAAAAAGATTCGAAGTTTTTTTCTTTTTTATTATTATTATTAATATTAAATAATCACTAAAACGCAGCGTCGTTTGTTTCATAATTGATTTTCGTGTGAACCCGTTATGTACGAAACTAAATCGTTGACGCCGTTAAATTCGTCCTCTTCGCCAGTGCCATCGCTCCGACGTTGCAACAGGCTATTAACGGCGTAATTCCCACTTTGCGGCTCAGAAGCTTGGGAATCTTGCTCTATAGGAGAACTATAATTAGGATAACCAGGATAAGATTGCGAATGTCCTTCGTATTGATCCCCTTCGGGATAAGTTTCAGGTCCGTACGTGTAATGCGGGGAATGTTGGTATGGCGGGGCAAACGGATGCGTCTGGCCGTGAAGCGGTTGAGACGGAGGAGGCGGTTGAGTAGGTGGGAGTGGCCCGTTATAACCTTGAGGTGAGTAACGCGAGTGCGGTGAACTTTGCTGGCCGAAATTATTGGAAGGATAATACGGGCCTACGTAGGGTGTATACTCCCCGACGTAAGGAGGGGGAGGCATGCCAGAATGCGCCGGTGCATGAGGAGACGACTGCCGCCCGGGAGATGCCGCCATTGCATGAGAACGTTCCATTTTAGGATCAAACGAGTGCAATGCTGGTGGTGTGGATCGATGAGAATACGTATCCAACATGGTCAACCTTGACTGTGGACTAGAGCGAGAGGAACATGTATCGATCATCATGAGTTTGGAAGGGCAAGGTTGAGGGAGGTTGGAGTGCATTAGTGACTGAGACAAGGGGCTTGCATTTTCCCTGTAATCAACTGGAAGTCTTTGGTGTTCGGATTGTAGGCCATTCTCTTTGAATAAGCTGGAATCCTCCTTTGCAGGTAATGTTTTTTTAGCACTAATATCATCTGGCAAACTCGTGTTCTGAGATTCGTTATCTCCCTTATCAGAAGCATTATCAGTAGAGCAGGTGCTTTTCACAGACATTATAACACTCCTCTGGTTTACAGCTGAATCACTTGTCTTATCATCCGATAAACACTGTGAATTAGATGAAAGTGCCTTTGGATTGCCGCCTGCCTCAAACTTTGCTCCAAGTTTCTTCCCGTTCTTTGCTCGTTCCGTTTCCGTGTCCTCTTCATCGCTTTCTTCCTCGTCGTCGTCATCCTCGTCGTCGTCGTCATCTTCGTCGTCGTCCTCATCATCGTCTTTCGTATCTTTTTCGGGATCTTCATCGCTATCCATTTCAAAATCTTGAATACGCATGTGCTTCTTTTTCACAGTCTTCACGTCGTCTTCGTCGCTAGCAAGAAGATCCAATTCTTGGTAATTCATCTTTTTCCCTCTTGTCGTGCGGACTACCTCTTCAGAATCCTCACTGTTACTATCACTGGCCCATCTACGTTTGATGCGAGACTGCTTGACAGTTATGCGAGAAGAACTTTTTTTATGCGTGTCTCTCCAATCGGACTCGTCTGATTCTTCATCCGATTCAATTCTCCTTTTCTTTTGATATCTGGAATTGAATGCAAATTATCAAATAAATATATAAAATATGAAATTTAATAAATCAAATGATGCGCACATTGTAAAACAGAATATTTGTAAGGTAAACTCTATGTACGCATTTAAATCACACAGGATATAAAAGCAACATATTACTGTTTTTTGTTCCACGCATCATCTTGGTCATCACTATCAGAAATTTCTCTGTAACTGATTCGTTTTCGTGTAGCTCTTCGCACTGTTCGGCGCCCGTCACTATCTTCACTATCATCTTCATCAACAACTAAATTGACAACAAAAGCAATGATCAAATGCAAGTCAGGTTCATTAAAAACAAACTATCACGAGGGACGGTCATAAAGTCTTTACAATCAACACGAAAAAACGATCGCTCTTGAAAATGTGTGGTGCCACTGGGAAGTGACATCCCTCGAGTGCTGGAGGATAAAAAAGAGACATTTGGTACAGTACCGCTAAACGCCACCAGAGGTCGAAAGCGACGTGGCGCATTCCACTGGAAAACTGGAGGTGTGAGATGTGATAAGATTTCCGCAATTGAAGGGGAACGACGCCAAACAAATCCATTCACCCGACCTGGCCCCATGCAACTTTTTCCTCTTCCCTTGCCTGAAGAACCCGCTTCGTGGAGGGCATTTCCAAGACGACCACGAGGTCATCTTCTAGATGGAGCAGTTCCTCAACAGCCAAAGGGAGGACTTCTATAAAAATGGCACTCAGCAAGTTATCCATCGTTGGGAAAACTGTGGCCCTGCGAGGTGCATATGTGCAGCGTCAGCCCATCTCTCAGTTCTCTGGATGATTGTAATGACATTTTGACCGCCTCTCATAATGTTGAATCAGCACTACTTAACCCCGTTTTTTAAAGCAAAAAATTAATTTTTTCGAAAGTACAGGGTACAGCAGAAGTAACTGACACATTTCTGAGGGAATGGCAGGGCAATAGTGGTGGGGAGAGTCTCAT
Source organism: Rhysida immarginata (assembly GCA_023313115.1). NCBI lineage: Eukaryota > Metazoa > Arthropoda > Chilopoda > Scolopendromorpha > Scolopendridae > Rhysida > Rhysida immarginata. The sequence continues at coordinate 1,187,356 of JAHWFO010011261.1, forward strand.
CTGCCAGTGTAGGCCTTGCTTTTTCAGTTACCAAACGAGCTGGACAGGGAAGCATTGTGCTTTCATTGTTGAAACTTTTATTAAAAACAACAAATTCGTGATTGCAACACAAAGAGCGTTTCATGTGCAGTACAGACTTGGTCAACATGATTCTGTATTTGCTCGAAACACGATCTTGCTATGATGGGTTACCAACTTCAGAAATACTGGATCATCATTAAAAACAAAACAAAAAAAAACCCTGGCCAACCTCGGACCTCCAGAACTCCAGAAAATGTGTCGATTCAACAATCTCTAAGTCATTCGGCAAGTAAACACGCTGCTGCCCTTGGACTTTCCGAATGAAATGTTTGAAGAATTTTTAATGTGGAACTTTGAATGCATCCATGTAAGATGATCATGGTACAGGAACTCAACGAGCGAGTCTGGGAAACCGCTTAAAGCTTCTTACAGATGTGTTGTTAACAGACGAGGCCCGTGTTCATTTAAGTGGCAGGGTGAATAAGCAAAATTTTAGATACTGGGCCATGAACGACCTTTGCATAGCCCGAGGGTGACTGTATGGTGTGCAGTAATCGAATTCAGCATTTGGAGCCTATGTTACAGTAACTGTGAATTCTGATCGATATTCTCGATGCTCGAGAATTTCCTGCGACCAAAATTGGATGAGCTTGATGACATGGATTGCACAGTTCTCGGGATTCAATGGGGATACTGAGAGAATATCCTCGGGTCATTTGATCTCATTGCGAGGTGATGTCGGCAAACCTGCCCGATCACCTAATTTGACTTCATGTGACTTTTTTTCTGTAGGGATATCTAAAATCTCAGGTATACACTCATTCGTCTGGTTTTTTTTTTCATTCCTTAAAAACGTGCCAGTTACTTCTGCCGCACCCTATAGCACAAACATTGAGAAAATGGAAAAGAGCTGTATCTTCTTCATTTCTCATCATTTCCAATCAAATAACATATTACATACCAATTGTTGTTACTTGAAAACAAAGACTACGTGACCGCTACCCCCTTAACTCCAATCCTGCTGGGCTAATTTGGCCCAAACTTCTTAAAAATTTAGATCTTGCTTAAAGGAATCTGCATAGCAAATTTCATTCCTTTGCATACCGGAGTAAATTAAATGTTGGGCGCCACTTGGAGTACCCTTTCTTGAGGACAAAGTAAGAACAAAAATGTTCTTACGAGAAGAGTCTCTGAACCGTTAACACGCAGATTTTGACCAAATTTTGCCAAGGACCTCATTTCAGTAATTGATCACCAGCAAATAAGATGGAGAGAGGAATGGCTCCAATCCAATACAGCAGTAAAATTCAAGACATTGGTGGCTCAGCACAGAAAGGTCCTCCCACTCCCCTTAAATCTCTCTAAACAAGACATGTCCCTTGTTGCTAGGTTCTGTTCCAAATATCTCCCAACCAAAGCATTCCTGTTCCGCCTTAGCTTGCATGCCTCTCCAGCCTATGAGGGTGATGCCGTTGAATCTCTGGAACACGTTCTCTTTATCTGTCCTCTCTATGACTATCACAGACAATTCTTGTCGAACCTTTTTCAAATTCGAAAGATTCCTTTTGACTTTCCTACTATCCTCCTGCATAATGTGGTTGCTAAATTGTATTCCCGCTTTATTCTATCTGCTGTCAAAGACTTTTTGGCCAAATCTAATCTTCTCCCGAGACTCCTAGCCCGCTCTCCTAAGGCCTACCAATTGGTTAACGCCTCTTAACTTTACTCGTTTCCAATAGGGATAGGTCATCTCCTATTCAAGAGGAGGAAGGACCTAGAAGAAGAAGAAGACCAAATTTTGCCAGGACGTAGTCCTCGGTGAATGTAGAATACATGTTTGGGCTTTTTGGGTTCCAGCCACATGGGCCCGAGAAATGGGGCCCCAAAGCCCCAAAAACTCAAACATTGAAAGTGCTCAGATTGCCTCAGTATTGTTACCCAAGGTACCCCTGGGGATGTACACTGAGTTAGCAAAACTCATGGGATAGTTACTTAATATCTGGTCGGGCCACCTCTGGCCCTGTGGAGTGCAGCAATACGGCGTGGTAGTGAGTCTGCAAGTCCCTGGTACACTTCTGGAGGCAGTTGACACCAGATAGTCTGCAGAGCCGAAGATAGTTGCTGCCCGTTCGTGGATGGAGGATCCAGTGCCCGGAGCCTGACTTCAACAGCATCCCAGATATGATCGATGGGATTCATGTCAGGGCTCCGGGCTGGCCAGCTCAGTCGTTGAACCTCTCCTGCATGCTCCTCGAACCATTCGCGGACTACATTGGAGCGATGTGGTGGAGCATTGTCATCTTGAAAGACTGCTACGTCGTCAGGGTGTTGAAATGTCAAAAACGGGTGCAGATGGTCTACGATGAGTTGACGATACCGTGGACCATTCAAAATTTGGTCCAGAATAACCAGAGGGCCCATTCCAAACCAGGAAAATGCACCCCAGATCATCACTGATGCCCCACCACCCTGCACCACCACCTGTTGGCATGCGGGATCCATCGTTTCGTGAGGTCTGCGCCACACACGATGCCTCCCATCAGCGTGGTACAGTTGATATCGTGACTCATCTGACCATATGACGTTACGCCACTGTTGCAGAGTCCAGCCAAGATGGTTGGTGGCAAATGCACGCCGGAGTGTCCGATGACGCTGGATAAGCATTGGCACCCGTGTAGGGCGACGGCTGCCAAACCCGAGGGCATGCAGATTCCGACGGATTGTCCACCGAGAGACGTTTCTAGTGCGGCCAGTATTGAATTGGTCTGTGATTTGCTGCACTGTTGCGCTCCTGTCTCTCTGAATCATTCGTCTCAGGTGTCGCCGGTCACGATCATTCAGGGCAGCTGGACGCCCGGTATGGTGCCTGTTGTGGACTGTGATGCCTTCATCCAGCCATTCCCGATACACCCTGGAGACAGTTGAGCAGGGAAAGCCAAATTCCTGCACCACTGCCGAAATGGAACTTCCCATGCGTCGGGCACCTACTATCATACCCCGTTCAAAAGACGTCAACTCGCGACGACATGCCATTTCTGATTAATCACTTATACAAGCTCTTCCCACAACGTCTAATGGTCCATTCCCAGAATCCGTTACCCCTGTGAATTCGTGAGCCATGCCCATCAATCAACGTGCTTGCTATCCCATGAGTTTTGCTAACTCAGTGTACATTACAGTCGTGCAATTTTTATTTCAAACGACCCATCCAGTCTCACTGGCAGCCTAGTAGGGCTGGAAATTATAGTATAGAAATGCGACCATTAGTGCACTATAACCACCAAATACCAGCACCCCAGCACTATATAATCAGGCCGCCGGGGAGGATGGGACAAGATCAACCCCATAATAATATGACATCTTTGAAAATCGATTTTACAGAACTGGATGGGTTGTTTGAAATACAGATTGCACAATTGTAAGGCACATCTCCAGGGGTACCTTGGGTAACAATACTGGGGCAATCCCTGAGCACAATGCTGCAAAGTTTGATCAAAATCGGGGTGGTAATGGTTCGGGCACTCTCCTTGTTACGTGTTTTTTCATAGACAACATAACCGAGAAAAATGACTTAAATATGATGATGCCATATCTGTTGCTTCTATCCTGAAAGAATCTGTCTCCCCGAGATGTTGATCCAAATGCTGAAATGTTTTTTCATTAGGGAGATATCATAGTGGAAACCTCTCTACGCGCAGTCATCACGCTTCGGCACAATTGCCCCCATCAAGTCCATACATCAGATGAATGTCCACCATTTCCGTGTTCGAGTAATAATCCATCAAACACGTTGGCTCAATACCTTCTTCTGCTGACAACAGATGAAGGAAAAGTTATGACGCAATGATCATGCTATTGGATATGACGTCATCACATTTCAAAGTCATTTTTCTCGAAAGGTGGGCAGCCAATAAAAAACTTCCAACAAGATTTACATCTTATCTTGTCCTCATGCACATTGATTAGGGCAATGTTGATTATCTGCAACATGAACCCTAACTCATCTTATGATTAAAAAAAAAAAAACCTTAACTATATATTAATCGATTTTTTTGAACATGCACCCTGTCAAAACATATGCATGTATCTTTCGCTGACTGCCACTGGATAAGGGACGCTTAACACCATGCAGCCAGCTACACAAAGACGCAAAAGACTGGAAAACTGTTTTATGGGGTGTATTCTTGGGACCAGATTAAAACAATGTTCGAGTTGAGAGATCACTATACACTTGGTTTGGTTGCTACCCTGGGGTTCGACTACATTCAGACCTCGGACATTCGCGCTTCGTAATTTCTCAGATCTGCGAAAATTTCATTCAAACTGAACTTATTTGCTTATGCGATTTTTTTCACACAACCACAAAATCTCCCCCCCTCCCACAAAAAAACCCCTACGGAAGTGTTCAAACATCCGCGAATCCTCCTCATTTGCGACGGGTTCTGGAACCTAATCTCGCCAATGTCCGAGGCCCGACTGTATACAAATGTACTCACCAAAGTCATCATCATAACCTCTTCTCCTCCTATTTCTGGTGCTGCGTCTAAAAGGCAAACTCTTCCGTCTAACTCCTCCTGCATGCCAGCTTTCATCACTTTCTTCAGCATTATAATCTTCTTCCTCCTCTTCCTCTTCAGTTAAATGTGTATTGGATCCACTGCGGAATAGTTCAAAATAAAAATTACTCTTTTCTTCTTATTCTTTCAATAACATTATTATAATTAAGAACATTATCTAACGATTAATTATCATTTTATGAAAGATCCCTAACAAGGTGCGAACCTATTTGTTTAAGCGATGTCGAGAGAGAATTTAAGAAGAAATATAATGTTCACGACATACTCTCAAAGAGTGGGAAGATGGTATGAAAATACAAATGACGGGATCACTGTTTTTCTATCCGCTTATGGCATAGACCATCCTAAAAAAGTCGCTGGACATTTTGGATTGGCTCCCAAATTCGACTTCCAGTTTTGCAAACAGCATGTTTTCGTGATTTTTGATTATTTATTTTCCATTTCACAAAATCTATGATCTGACTCCGACCAACCGACACTTGACAAATTGACCATCAACGAACTTATCTGATACTAAATGGATTGGACAACATGATCTGATGCCCCTTCCCTCAACAACTTACGACTCCTGTCCACTTACACCTACATGTGGAATGAGCATGGAATAACATTACTCTAGATGATTATACTTGTTGTATGAGGGATGATCAAAAAGTAATGTCGTGTATTTTTTTCTCGAAAATGACGGCAGATATGAGAAAACTGCGATATATAAAAGTTAGTTTGGTTCATTGTTATAGTTTCCTGTTAGAGTCGTGTGCATCCGTCAACAATTAGCGTCAAGATGGCGGCTCTCATTTCATCATCCAGTGCTTTTGAGCGGCGGAGTTTTATGTGCGTTTTCTTTGTGCAAAAGGACTGAAACCAGTCGATATCCAAAAGGAAATTGTGTCAGTGCAAGGCTTTTAAAGAAAGACGAGAGGACCTGCTGGACGAACATCCCTCTGGATGGCCGCAGGAATCCATGACTCACACCAACATTGACGCTGTGGAAGCACAGGTGCGGGAAAACCGGAGGATTACCGTGAGAGAAATTGCTGCACAGTTGGACATTTCATACGGGATATGTGTACGACATTGTTCACGAGCAGCTTGGCTTTCGGAAAGTGTCATGCAGATGGGTGCAACAACAGTTCGTGGCTGAACATCAAAGTGCTCGTTTCGATGTTGTTTGCTGCATCTCACCCAATACCGTCACAGGCGATGAATCATGGGTCCACCATTTCACGCCCGAAACCAAGATGCAATCGGCGGTTTGGAAACACACCTCATCTCCCACAACGAAAACTGCCATCAGCTAGCAAGGTCAGGTGGACATGTTTTTGGGATTGCCATTGTCCGATACTGCTTGAATTTCTTTCACTGCATACCACTGTCAATTCCGAACGCTACAAAGGCACATTGAGGAATCTTCGAGTGGCCATACACAGGAAAAGACCTGACTTGGCAATAGAGGACATCGTGCTGCACCACAACAACGCACGTCCACACACTGCTTCATCCTCCATACATCCCGGAGCTCGCTCCCAGTGACTACCATATTTTTGGACCGCTGAATAAGTCACTGGCCAGTCAAGATTTCCGTGATGACAACGAGGTGAAATCAGCAGTTCGCAACTGATTTTCGCTATCACAGTAAAATTGGTAGTTCGCTACTTTTTGATGACCCCTCATACATGCTACTAATGTTTGACCATAAAGAAATTGAAACACTGTATCTTCAATAAACAATGTAACACGAGACTCTGTACAGAAAATATGGCATCAGCTCTTATGCGACGAGTGCATATTGTAAATTTTATAATAGTAGAGGACAAACTCATTTTGGGTTGAATAAACAAATTTGCCTAGACATGGATGCAGCATCACATATCACCGTGGATCTTGGATGATTTTAAACAAAAACTAAAGTTACGTATCAAGTTTTTACCTTGACTGTTTAAAATCTTCATCACTATCCGTGTCATCCTCACTGTCACTTAGTGAATCTAAATCATTTAATCGTCGATGTTTACGCTTCTTCTTTATTATTTCTTCCTTTTCTTCTGCTTCCGTTATGTTTGATATGTCTTTACCTTTGCCCATTCCTTTATCCATGAGGAGGAGAACCACAACGACGACAAAAAAAAAAGGAACAAAACAATAACAATAAGAAGACGTTCAAACTTAATATTTTTCTGATTCTCAAAAGCAAACTGGAACTGTTAATTTCTACCTTACCTGCACCTCTCTCTGCTATCAGCTCTTCCTGAATGGCTGACTGAATCATGTCGTCGTATTCCTTAAATTGGTAGCTGATATCTTTCCGCGCACGACACGATCGTTTTGGATGCAAATCTTCCTCTTCGTTTTCAGAGAGTTCTTTCTTTTCCTATTTATTTGGGTTAAAGAGGGGAAATTCAAACTGTGTGCACAATTTAAAAATTAAAAATAAAACAACGAACCAAAACTCTTACTGGCTTCAAGACGTTATCCAAGTTTATTCCGACATACGCTAAACGTTTCTTCCTACACGTAAAAAGTGATAATTCATTATGAGGGCCATATTTAAAAAAAACGAAAGGTTTTCAGTTTTCTTGTAACCCATTAAAACATCACAGGAGGATCAAAAGAAAATTGATTATGATACACTAAATTTGATTGATTTACGTGGCACTCATTTTCAGTAGTTATGTCCGGAGGGTTGTTAGGGGTCTATGGTAACAAGTTACAGACTGTCAGAAAAGGTGAGGTCAGGTTAGGTTAGGTTAGGTTTTTTGGTTGCTGGTATAGGTCTCTAGGGACCTTAGGAGAGAACAGTGAATCCAGTTAGTTTCGGTTATGATGCAGACCCAAAAACAGAAGACTTTCAGTATTCTCCATTTTGCCGAGTGCAAGTCTGTCGTTACTGTTCTACATGATTTTCGAAGAAATTATCGAATCGGTCCTCCTACTGCCAAAAACATGCGAGGGTGGTACAGACTGTTCAAGGAATCAGAATGTTTGTGTGTCAAGAAACGTGAAGGTCTGTAACGGACATCGAATGCAGATGTTGAACACATTTGACAAACTTTCACTGGTAGCATCCGGAAACCACTCTGTTGCACCAGTGGTGAATTACGAATACCCCATACGACTATTGGAAGGTTTTATGTCATCGTTTGGCCATGAAAGCATATCGGATCCAATTGGTGCAAGCCATTCTACCAGAAGACAAAGGAAAACGTGTTGAATTTTGCAATTTTGTGAGAAAAAAGGGTGAACAAGATGAATCTTTCCCCTCACGAATAATTTTTTCAGGCGAAGCAATCAGTGAACCAGTGCAATGTGAGAATTTGGGGGACAGAAAAACCTCATCAAATCATCGAACATACACGTGACTCACCTAAGGTGAACATTTTTTGTGCCGTTTCATGTTACAAAGTTTACGGGCATTTTTCTTTACTGAAAATGTGACTGGAAATTCAGATCTCGATATGCTTCAAAACTGGTTTTCAACAGGATGGAGCTCCACCACTACGGCACTACGGCATGAAGAGATCCCTCAAAGATGGATTGGCTGCAAGTGTGACAGAGACTTAGCCCTTTGTGATGGCCCCCGAGACCCCCTGATCTCACAGCGAGTCATTTCGTTGTGCGGGGCTTCATCAATGACACCGTTTTTGTGCCACCCTTACCTGCTGATTTGGAAGACCCTAAAAACTGCGTAACTGCAGGGGTGAATGGCGTTACTGAACTGGAGGGAAGAGGCGCAAAGGTCGCTTTCTGAACCTCTGGAACGTATTAGGTTGGAAATAGCGGAGTGGGAATAGCCGTTGGTGGAGGCAAGGAAATAATGTTGCAGAACTTCTTTGGATCTATCAGAAGGGTTTAGGGGAAGGTTAAGGGTACGTTCAACAAGGAAATGGAAGGAGGCTAGCTGTGGGAAGAAGGAAGTGGTAGGCGTGTGGTAGGTCAGATTGTGGGTTACGGGAGATAATCACATTGAGGAAAGGGACGAAGTTACTGGATTCAGACTCAAAAGTGAACTATGCATGGGGGGAGGTGATAAGGGAGTAAAAAATGACAGGATATTGTCGATGTATGTTTTTCTAATATGATTTTTTTTTTTTAATTTAGAAGTATTCAAAATAACGACCTCATTTCCTCTCGCTCCTTCTTCTTAAGTGCTTGTTCCAACATTTTTAAATATTCTTGCAGCACAACCAGCAACTTATTCTGCAATAAAAATTAAGAATAAATAATGTGAAATAAACTCAACTTAGCTATTGCAACCAAAGGCGAGAGAAGAAGCAGCGAGAGCCAATCAGATTCAAGCACAAGTTGATCAGTTAGAACAGGCGAGACAGTTACCTAGCAACTGCGTCCTGAGCAACTCTTCCGAAACTGTCTTCTCACATAATCATAAACGTTCAAGACAATAGTGAGATGGTGAATAACTTTCACTTTAAATGAGAAAAGATCGACTGTACCTATCAACGCTTGTTACTGCTCAACACATGCAGTCAAAAGGAGAATGATTCTGGTTGGCCCTACTTTCGTTGCGTGAGCTACAGGATAAACCAGAAAGGAGCTTGACAGAAGAATGAAACAAGTGGTATATTTATTTCGAAAGCCGTAAAAATCTGATACAGAAGTTTCAAAATTAGTTACAAATGTTCCTCACAGATGGCACTGTAGCCGCAGTACAGAGTCCAAGAAATAGGCCATAAACTGTCCTTTGCAAGCAGCCACTGCAATCACATCACAATCGATTCAATGTGTGCAGCACAGAGATGGCGCAAATGAAGAATGAAATTTTCAGTCACTTTCTTAGTTCGTTAACAAACGTACAGCGCCACCTGTTGACAACATGGAGTTAGTTTATTTTCTTTATGAGAAATCTGTTACAAAATATTCAAGCAGCGTTCTCATGTAAAAATTTCTCATTAACGAAAAATCGGCAATCCTGTGTTTTTTTTCGTATTGAATGCAAATCCGAAAAAAAATCATCGCTATAGTTTTTTTTTTACCTTACGAAATACAATATGTACGCTAAATTCAAGCAGAAATACTCTAGGCAGAGTAAAAAGCACTCACAGGTATTTCATTTTCCCATAAGAAGAACATTGACGGTGATAACTGACTGCTAAGTGGCTCATATTGCGGATAACAAAGCACAAGCAGGCACTCGACCAAGTGAGAAAACTAAGATGGCAGATTTTTGGCCGGATGTTCTCGCTATGCACAAACTGCGCATGAACACTGATCTCGTTACACAATTGACATTTGCCAATGAGATCGAAAAATTCTTTCGTTATTTTTTTTCCTAACGTAGGAGAATCGTCTAACTTTAATGGAAATGACGTCAAATTTTTTCATTTTAGTACGAAAATAAACTAACTCCCTAACATTGTAAACTTCTGTATCAGATTTTTACAGCTTTCGAAATAAACATACTACATGTATTTGTTTCATTCTTTTATCGATCTCCGTTTCCGAGATAGTTGCTCTTAAAATCAGGGTTGCTCTTCATATAAAAAACTTTTTTCAAATAGAACTTACGTGCTCACAAGGTGGGCAATACCAATCTCCGTCGGGAATGATTAAAAGAGGTGGACGAAGGCAAGCAGTGTGAAACCCAGCGTCACATTTGTCGCACAAAAGAATCTAAGAAACATTGTACAGAAAGATACCATTTAAAGGCAAATCCTATGGTCACATACAATTTTATTCAAAATTTGACTTAACAATTATAAAAATTTTCGATTTGAACTCAAAATTCATAAAAACATACAAAAACACTTTCATCTCTCCCCCTCCATGTCTGCGATCGAGAAAAATTTTGATTGATATACTCTGAGTGGCCAAAAAATTAGAGACACCCTCTAATAACGAGTGGGCCCACCTTTAGCTCTATCACAGCCGATATTCTTCTTGGCATGGACTCAACAAGATGCTGATACCGTTCCTGAGGAATGCTGGCCCATGCTGACATATTGGTAGCTCTAAGTTGAGTCAGATTAGAGATGGTGGCGTTTCCAAGCTTTCAAGTGATCTTTCGACTTCGTCCCACAAATACTCAATAGGATTGAGGTCAGGGGACTGAGCTGGGCATGGAAGCAGACTAAACTCCAATTGATGTTCCTCAAACCAATTTGTGACCGTTCAAGCAAGGTGCTAAGGTGCATTGTCCTGCTGAAAGTGACCTTCTTCAGAAGGGAACATCATAGCCATAGATGAGTGCAAGTGATCGGCAACGATGTTGAGGAAAGCTGTGCTGTTCAGAGTTGTGTCCACAGATATCAAGGGACCCAGGGTACTCCAGGAAAACATTCCCCACACCATAATTCCACCGCCACCAGCCTGAAAAATTGTCATTTGGCAGTAGGGGTCCATGAACTCATGCTGTTTGCACCATAATCTGATCCTGCCATCTGCAAGATGGAGAAGGAAACGAGATTCATCCGACCAGGCTACTTTTTTCCATTCCTCGAGTGACCCATTACGTCATTCCTGGGCCCACAACAGGTGCCTTTTCTTATTGTTCTGTGATAGGCCCACAACCAGCCCATCACTCTACGTCACTTTCAGGCTGGTTTACTTTCAAATAAGGGGCGTCTCTAATATTTTGGCCACCCAGTGTACAAGGGTGTATGCAGACCATATGTGCCTGGCTTATTTCTCAGAAATTCAACAGCCTAAGCTTTGGGGAGAAAATTTATATGACTAAAGAGTATGTGAAGAATTTAATGCAAACTATCTGATTTTCTTCGTAGACCCCAAACTTTAAACAGGAAATGGGTCAAATAGGATGTTGTTAGATAGGCCCTTGGAAAAAGAAATTTTTTGTAGGTAACGTTCGAATTCAATTGGCTTCCTTCAGGAAATACAGAGGTTGAGTCGAAAGTGGTGGCTGATCACTGCGTAAACTTTTAAATGGGCAGCAGACAGGAACCACTCATTGCTAATCTTCAAAGTAGAGTCTACCATGATCGATGGTCTTCATCCAACGATCAGCCAGCTGGCGGATGCCCTCGCGAAACCACTCCTCTGGTTTCTGGGGGGAAAAGTCACGCACCGCGTCTTCAACCTCACTGACATTGGCGAAGCGCTGTCCACGCAGGAAGTGCGTATGGACTGGAAGAGATGGTAGTCAGAAGTTGCCAGTCGGGGCTGAATGCTGGATGTGGCAAAACCTCGATTTTTTCCCACAGTTGACGACACACCTTCACCCGTTCTTGTGCTTGCGCAGGCGTCAGCTCGTGGGGCACAACTTGGCAGCCCATGTTGACCTTTCCTCACTCAATTGTGATGTCCCGATGTGTCTCCTAGTCCACGGGTGGTGCTGCCTGGGTTGGCTTCCACTTGTTGCCGTAGGGCTGCGTCATCCACTTCTTTGGGTCTTCCGCTCCTTGGTGCGCATCTTCCAAGCCCATGTCTCCAGACCAAAAGCGGGAGAACCACCGTTGTGCTGTTCGTTCATTGGTCACACCCTGACCTTCCACCCTGCAAATTTCGGTGGCTGCTACTCGCGAACTGGTCCCCTTTTTCCAATATTGACAAAGGAGCCTGCGTATCACCAATTTTTCTGCCATATTTTTACACTGGCTGACACTGGTAGGACAATGTCTATGGCATTCAAATTCGTACTGACGTTTCTTCCCACTCTTTTCTCTTGATAAACTGCGATATACCCTTGTGGTAAATGGTCTTCGCCCAGAATTCGTCAAACTCTAACCCCCCTCCCGAGTCGGCCACTACTTTTGACTCAACCTCTGTAAGCAATATAAATGTTTTCAGGTCAGGTGTTTGCAAGGTGCCCTGCTGAGATTTCTTTAAGACATTCTCAATGTGGAAGTGTTGGAACTTGTTCCTGCCGACGATGTTGAAATGTCCTTCTCAGCCGATCCATGCCTGGAAGTGCTGAGATAGCAACACCAGATAGACTTCGAACATTTCCCGTAACAATAGCTCGCCTAGAATACGTTGTGTCTTTGGCTCGACCATTTATTCATTCGACCAACTGAAGCTCGATGAACTGACACTTAACCCCTTCATTACATTAATGTTAATAAATGCACTTCAGTAGAATTTACCTTTAACTAAAGAAAAAGAAAGATTATAAGCTTACCCATTCTGGGTGATCGTAATTGCCACATTTTTTACATGGTTTGTCATCTTCCTCTCCAGGTTTCCCGGCAGCTCCTTCGCTATCGTCATCACTGTCCGTTTTCACTAAACCATAAGATATCACATGTTAATAATTATAAATATATAAAAAAATAGTCTAATTAAAAACAACGTCCTGATTGTGGCTGCGCATAAAACGTCTTATGCAAACCTTTTCGAGCTGTTCTTGCCCTTCTTATTTTCAGAGGCTGCGTAGGATCACCTTCCGATTCCGATTCAGGTGAAAATTCATGGTCACTTTTATCATTAAACACTAACTCTTCATCATCTTCTTCCTCATCGTGATGCTCTTCGTGTTCAGACGACGATGATGACGTAGATGATTCGGAAGAATAGTCCCATGGATTATTTCCTCTTCTTCTACGCCGTTGTTTTCGTTTCTTTTTCTTCATTTTCTTCTTCTTCTTGTTCTCCTTATCATCCTCCTCATCTTCCTCTTCATCATCGTCGTCTTCTTCCTCTTCTACTTCCAATTCTTCGTTCATCTTAAAAAAGGAAAGGAAAATCTGTGTTAGATTGCTTCTACAAAACAAACCACAAATCATTAATTTATACTTTACGGCCATATTCACCAACGGAAGATTAAAATCAGTTGAGAATGCACGGTACTGCATTGCAGAACGATGTTACTGTATTCGCCAGTAGGTCATTCTGTCACCAGTTCCCCCCCCCCTCCCCCCGAAATTTTTGATTTTTGACTTCTGATTCAGAAAGAGCATCAAAAAGTAAGTAAAAATTATAACAGGCATACATGTCCTATCTCTTTGGGAACATGACCAAAAATATAGTTAAATTAGCCCCTAGAGTAAGCACTGAGAAGTTATGAAAACTAACTTTTGAACCATAAAAGATAGAGAAAAGGTTCCAATTACGAAGTTGTAGAGCGTCACCGATTTAGTAGATATCCACTCTTGGCATAAGTAAAACAACAGCAAAAAACTCATCCAACGGGAGAGAAAAGTCCATGTATGGAACACCTTCTGGACACTGTACATCGGAATATTCAAGTGTAGAACAACAACGAACGTACGAAGTCGCTCTTATTTAATACTTGCCCCAATGGAAGGCTCAATAAAATTAAACAAAACAATCACTAAATGTCAACCTTCCAGGACGCTCGAAACAAAGAGAGAAAAGGATGTTGAGATAATTATTCAGTCAACTCTCACGATAATGCATAGCTACCCAACTCAATGAGAAATGCTCGTCTATTCCTGATTCAACCCTGCTTGAGTGCTGAAGAAGATTTGCTTTCGCCTGTGGTCGTCCTTTAAGATAACACATTAGATCCAAGGGTCGAAAATATTCAAATTGAAAACTCTGGTTCGAGAAAGTGACCAAGAATATTACCAAAAATTGGTTCACCAGTGCATACTTTCCCACAAGTGGGAAATTCTTATTCAATCCAAAATGATGAAAAACTCATTGCATCTGTTACGCCAGATGGAATATCAGTCAAATTCTAACAATTACCCCTGAAACAATCTCTTGGCGTAAAAAATACAAATTCATTAGATATGCATGGCGTAAAAGTGACCATTTCTACTCTTTTTACCTTTATTGTCAAAATTTTAAAGAATAAATTTTGTATCAGAAATTACCAGAACAATCGATGTACGGGGGCAGGAGGAAATGATCAGAGTGGCATTTGCTGAATGATTTGTTCAATTTTATTCAATCTTCCACTATGCCAAAAATTAAATAGGAGCGATTTCGCGCATTTTTTGTTCTACACGTGAATATTCCAACATAACAGTGTGCAGAAGGTGTTCCATATTTTCTCCCATGTTTTCCGAGTTTTATGCTTTATTTTCTTCATGCATAGAGTGAATTACTACTTAGTCGGTGACGATCTACAGCTTTGTAATTGGAACTTTTCCTCTATCTATTTTAAGTTCAAAAGTTAGTTTTTGTAACTTCTTAGCACTTACACTAGGAGCGCTGGGAATACTCTTATTCAATCAGATACGTCCACTTTCCTACAGAAAGACTTGATTTTTATGGCTCTAGCACCTTTTGTTCCAAAGTTATTCGACTATTTCGGGAATTTCCTCTACACCCTGTGCCTAGGTATTTAATCTATGAATATGAACCTAGGCACGTAATATTTTTATAATTGAGGCAGTATTAAATGAATTACTGTTAATTTGGTAACCCTTTAAAGGGCCTTTTTATCAATTAATGCGAAATTAATTCTCCTCAGAAGTATCGTAATACAATAGACCCTTGATAAATCGAACAATGATAAATCAAATTCCTCTCTAATCCGAAGTTTCAGTCCATTACCTTCTGCTCCGGGGATAAAACCTCTATAAAGTAATAAACGAGATTACCTCTTTTTCCACAATGAATTTCGAGATCCTAAGATGTATATTTCGGACACGCTGCACTCATCATTTAGTAAGGAATCTGACTAGGTTCCAACAAGCAATAGGTTAAAAGCCAGGTTCGTATTTGGTAAGCCAATTGCTAGCGTGGCATGTTTCAGGCACGTGAGATAATCCAGTCGATCAGAGTGGAATTGCTGATTGGTCTTCTATTCAAGTTCATGAGTGATTCAGTTTTCTTTTTCCATATGGTGATACTTTGTAGGCATCTAAGAGAAAGTTTTCTCTAACAGGGTTAGTTAATTTAAAGTCAGAAAATTGGAGTCAAGAAAATGTTTGGCAACGGCCGAACCGTTAGGTTGACCATATTTGAGACGGGCAAGGTGTTCTTTCCACTTAAAGTGAATATCTCATTCAATTTTCCTCAGAAGGCCTTGCTACAGTGTCGCAACTGATTTCATATATTCCCGATTTTCTTGAGGGGTGGGGGAGGGTGGGAAACGACCTTGTCCTTCGGGTTGCCCAGCAAATTCTTTAGAGAATTTGGGTTTTTAAATGCCACTTCCAAGTTAAATTCCTTAAAAATAGGTCTGAAGCCTCAGACTGGGTGGCTATTAAACGAGAAGGATACGAACTTGGATAGAGGACCAATCGGCGATTCTGCCCTGATCGACTGGATTACGTCACGTGCCTGAAATGCAGCATGCCGGTAATTGGCTTACCTAATAGGGACCCGGCTTTTAACCTTTTGCTTGTTGGAACCCGGTCAGATTCCTTACTAAATGATGAAAGCAGCATGTCCGAAATGTACATCTAAGGATCTCAAAGTTCGTTATGGAAAAAGAGGTAATATCATTTATTTTATCCTATCCACAGTTTTCCTTTTCTCGTATTAAGCCTCTGTAAATCTAAGTCAACGCAAATAAATATGCCCACAAATCAAATTCTGGTCTGATCAGAATTTAGAGCAATCAGTATTTAGACCAATTGCAGTCGGACCATATTAGACTGAATGTCATCAGACCAATTGTCCTGGAGCGAATCGAAGACGTCAATAATTTGAAGTAGTTTGCCTGCCTGTAAGGCCATCTATCTTGTTTAAATGGCACATAGGGTAATTCTCAATTCGAGAGGGTAATCCTCGGACAAACTCTAATCAAATACAATACTAAATCCGAGAACTTTGTCATGATGAATATGAAAAATAGCACTGAACGCTGATTCGTTTGTTACTCCTTGGTGGTGAATATGTCCGATACAGAGTTAGGAGATATGAAAGATGAATAGAAAAGTCAGCATTCAAACTATGTCCACTGCAAGCAAGAAGAGCATCATTAGAATTTATGTTCATTAGTATCTTACTTTATCAACAATGAAGTAGAGATATGAAAGATTAGATGTTAGTTAAAGGAAACTCTACGGTCAACATAACTTTATCGAAATCAAAAGATTAGCGTATTAATAACATAGTGGCCTATTTAAAATATTTTAATTCGAACCCTAAATGTGTGAAACAACAAAAATTCCAAAAACAATTTTCAATAGCGAGGAGTCAGTCTTGATGGCTCTTTCAACTTCGACCCACAAATGCTCAAATGGATTGAGATCTGGTGATTTGTGGGGGCCACCTAAGCAAGGTAAAGTCTCCCTCATATTCTTGAAACCACTCCTGCACAATACAAGCACCGTGGCATGGCACGTTGGTCTTGTTGGAAGAAGCCATCTCCATTGGGACAAGCCATCAACATGATAAGATGAGCTTGACCAGGAGTTTTTAGGTATGTTGTGTTATTCAGACGTTGTTCTACACGAATTAAAGGGCCCAAATCATGCCAGGAAAACATGCCCCAAACCCTAACTGCCCCCATGAGCTTGAATCGGCCTCAGTGGCTTAGTGGTTGCGTGATCGCCTCTGATGCCTGAGGACGACAAGGATATTTTCAGGGGGGAAATCCTGAGATCACACACTTCCTTCAGAAGGGAAGTAAAGCTGTTGGTCCTGTGTAGTCGTTTGCTGGCTGCACATTAAAGAACCCTTGCGAGGCAAAATTTGTGGCCCCTATAACGCTGTCTTGAGATGACCATGCCAGTTGAAAAGGACGTTAATACCAAACAAACCAAACCAACCACGAGCTTGAAGGATTGTACTCATGCATGTGGGGTCCATGCTTTCATGCAGTTTCCGCTACCAAATTCTCATTCTGCCATCTGCATGATGCAACAGAAAACGAGATTCATCAGACCAGATGAATTTTTTTCCAATGCTCGACTGTCCAATCCTTGCGCTCCTGTGCGAATTGGAGATGTTTTATCTTGTAAACTGCAGACAGCAAATGCGTTTGAACAGACTTCGGCTTCTTTATTCCATCGATGCGAGCGTACGCAAACAGAGCGTTCAGAGATCGAGTTATTTACACCGTGAAGCAAAACCAAGATGGTCGCCTCGCTAGTGAATATTGCGTTCAGAATGTTCGTTTTTTTCACGCATTTAGGGATCGAATTAAAAATTTTTTAAACGTGCCACAAAATGAGTAATGCACTAACGTTTGCTTTAAATAAAGTTGTAAAAAGTGTTGAGTTATCCTTAATAACGTTCTACCTACAAACAGAACTGAAAACATTCAAAGTTAATGGGGAAAAAATGCGTTGAGAAAAGACTCGCACATGAGAGACAACAAGGATGAAGTGGTTATATTTGGAAACTTAAATATAAAGTTAAGCACGCACTTTCTCTTGCTTCCTAGGTCTTCCACGCCCCTTCTTCACTTGTCCATTCTGTTTTGCAGCCTAGTAAAAGGTAATGTAACTCATGCAAACATAATTCAGCCAAAAACAAATAAGCTAGCAACAGGGTTTAGGATGGGAACAGCTTGTTTTATTAAAAAGCCTTTTAATTAAAAAAAAAATAATAATAATAAGTGCGTAAAAATTTAATAAAATTTTCAACAACAACAAAACAAAAAATACATAAAAAAAAATTAATATGCAAATGATTAAAAGCTGAGGACAACAAAATAAAATAAAGAAATAATGTGTATGCATAACGAATCTGAGCAATCGATGACTGCCACGTGGTGCACATCAAGTTCTATCGAGCCTTAGAAGAAAGAGGAGTCCAAATTTTCGAGTTGTGGCACTACAAGAGCAGTTTACCTACGACAAAAGTCGCTTGTCACCACTTTTCAATGCCCAACGTCGCCGTAACAAACTTCTGTGAAACACTGCAAGAGGGATGTTGTTCCACACCTCAATGCACACTTTCCTTAGGCCTTTCAGCAGTTCCAAGCTTTCGCATACTAGTGCTTCCGATTGCGATGCGGGCGATTTAATAACTTTCCGTTTCCATTTTACAATTAAAACCATGGTCGCACACAGTTAATGCAGACAGTTACTTCAGATTGGTTCATTCCCAAACAAGACTGACGTCACACAAAATGGCGTCTCGCAGGGAACTTCAGTGCATTCATAGGTGAAAGCTGTTTTTGACAGCAATATCTTTTTAACTGACATTCCCAAATGCACTTGGGGATCCACTAAATTTCAGAACCAGCTTGAATCGAAAATTCCGCCCGCAAACCGGAATTCCGCTAATTGTGAAAAAGCAGTCCGTGCGGAAAATATTCGTCTTATGTTGCGGGCTCCGCATCCCCCTATTTTCTGCCCGCAAACTGTAATTGTGAAACAGGCTTAAGGCTGGTTTCACAAACTCCTCAAAGCACGCGGATCTAGGCATCTCCACAGCATCTATCTTTAGCGCCACACAGCAAATCCTTTCCCAATTACTTTGAACTGCGCAGAATAAGGCAAAACAACTTGTAGGCAGAATTTTAAATTCAACTGCTTCAACCAATGAGAATGCGTCGGATTCATACAGAAACAAGGGAAAAAATTGGCGGGAATAAACCATCTACAAACATGGCTGCTAGTTAGCATTTGGGAATGTAATTTAAAAAAGCACTGCTGCCACAAAAAGAGTCTTTGCATTTGAACACAAAAGTCGCTGTGAATAGCTGTGACGTCTGCTTTGCTTGGGAATGAATCCGAAGACAGTTAATGCGGCCGCAAGTTTAATTGTGAAATGGAAACAGAAAGTTGTTAAATCACCCGATTTGCAAGCAGAAGCACTTTTTATGCATCTTTAGCGGATCCACTCGGTTAATGCGGGCAATTTAACTGTGAAACAGGCTTTACAGCTACAATAGGGGCAGTGGCTCAACCAATAACAGAACAACTGAATGCAGTATGAATTCCAGGAAAGCAAAAGCCCATGTGAAATTAAGGTGCGTACAAAATTTCTATAGGGCTCGAACTCAAAGAGAGTTAATCCTTCATTGTTCGAGCCCTATAGAAATCTCGCTTCTTGACTCGCAGCCTCCATTATGCACGCAGCCCAAGTCATCGCAAGTCTACCATTGGTTTCATAACCATTGACATTCTCCCTGCAAATGCTCGTCGAGCTGTTTTTTTTCCATGAAGAATAATGCATTTGCAGTTATCGCCACCCATCTGCCAATTTTGGAAGTAGTGCTATGACGAAATTGCTCGTGTAGATGCATTCTATCACCCTGTAAAGTTTTACCCACATTTTCAGATTCACCCTGTATACTCGGCAGGAGGCCAAATTTGATCTTGATGTATGAATGGTTGTGAACAACGATAGCATCCACTCATGTTCGGGATATAATGTTCAAGTTGCTCTTGATCAGTTGCAACCAGTCAAACAAATCAAATAGGCCGTTAGTTTCTCCAATTAACGAAAAATCCGCCTGCTCAGTCAATTACGAGGTCCGTTCAAAAAGTTTTGAAACATCTTTTTAAAGAATTCATTCAATTTATAGGTCAGTGGTACCTTTATCTCCTTCAATGTTCTGAATATGTCAAAATTCCGTTCTTTTCCTCCTCACGTTTTCTGTGAGGCATTTCTGACCAGATGGGAGGAGGAGTTCATGATGAATTACGCCACTGGCATAAAAAACACAGTCCGCCTGTTTTGATACTGGGGAGCGTTTTTTTTTGTTTTTTTTTTCCAGCCGAGGATACTGGGAGGATTGAACTTTGATTTCAATGTCATAGCTGCAGACCCATGTACCATTCTCCTTAGCTTGAGAAGATCCTGACACAATGCAGGGTGATGCTCTTTCTTATCTTGCGATATCAGGCGAGCGCAATCTCGACCGAAACTCGATGCATGTTTAAGTGTTCAGTCAGGATTGCATGGCATGATCTACGAGGTGTGTTCAAAAGTATTGAAATATTGATTCACAATCCGACGGATGCTAGCTGCACGTCCTCAATCGTACACCGATTACTAGAGACTAACGCCATCTGCATCCAGAAAAAAATCCGTGCCTTCTCGTGAAAGTTTCCTTCACATCCCCACCGAAAGAGGGCCCTTGCGTCCTATTTGTTTCCACAGGAAAAATTAAAGTTTGATACGTTTTGAAATGAAACAATCGCAGAATGCTCGGTAAGTTATTCATTAGGTTCACGCAAAGACAATGCACCCAGACGGATGTCGGTATAACTAGCCAAAGGTTGCAGAACGTTTTGAACAGATGCCGTATTTTACATAGTGTTAATAACTCAGGGTAAATTTTTTTTTTACTGCTTAGTTAACAGTGCTTGGTATACGTTAAAAGTTAATAACAATGAGCAAACATATAAGGGGAAGGACAGGGGAGGAGGAGGAAGAAGAGGTAACTCTTATTCAATACATACCACTTCCACATCAAGCAATATTTCTTATATAACGACTAAATAAGCACAAAACATTTTAAAAATTTAAAAAAGAACCTTTTGTTCTTTCAGTTCTTGACGACGTCGTCGATCTTCTTCCCTTTGTTTTTGCTCAAACTCGGCAATTATACGACGCTCTTCTTCGATACGTCGATATTCCACCTCCTGTTTTTCTCGTTGTGCCTGTAATCGTTGGCTGCGTTTCACAGGGGGTGAAAAATCAACAATTGCAACAAATTTTGACCGGCCTAAAGGGATAATTTAAATAGACGAGATGAGAACTACATTCTAAACAAACCAAATCATTTTAATACATCATTTCCATAGACATTGCTCAACTGAAAATAACTACGACGAGATACCAGAAAGTAACGCCAAAGTTTAACAATAGGTGGCGGCGTTGACGGTTGATCCACGAGGCAGGAACTCTGCGAGCACAATCTTCCGAGCTGAAGGAGAAACTTTGAATTTTTTGCAAATCCGAAACTGCGAATGTTTCCACACCATGCTTGCAGTTTTGGGTTCAGATGTGAGGTGCAAGACTCGGGACTCTTAATGTCCTCGATAATGGCTGGCGTTGTCGCTGATGCAGGCCAGGCTAACTCTTCCTTCTAGAAACATTTTACACCATTTGCCACATTGGAATAGTCCAGACAGTCAGCACCGTAAACTTCTACCCAATTCCCCATGAATTTCACTGGGTTTCTTACCTTTTGTGAAAAGAAACCTTATAAGAGCTTGCTCTTCTTCCACGGTAGACAATGTGATAGTTAGTGGCAGCCATTTGTAAAACAACTGGTAACACGCAATGCACGCGTGCACAAGTACAATTCTTGTTATGCAATGTCCGTGCATGTACTCGCCCTTCTTTTTGGCTATGTTAACTTTGACACAACGACTGTATTTCCTCTGTTAAAAAATAAATGGCGTTACTTTCTGATATCCCCTCATATTAAATTATCATCATTATTCTTGATATAGTTTGCCCTAAAAGGGACTGACGGTTTTTAAAATGGAACAGAATGCAAACAGGGATGGTTATTGAAGTTATTCTTGCAGGAAATTAATGCATGAGGATCAGAAATTAGTTTTGGTACGTTTCCTTGTGTTTTGTGGACTGGTCTTTTCAGAGTGCATGTAATAACATTCTTAACGGCCTACACATAGTAAAGTCATGGCTATCTGCCAATGTCCAACGATGCCAGCCAACTCGTCCAAATACAGTGAAATACTTGTATGAAAATTTACATTACAAATAGTGTTGTGGATAGGAAACACACCAAAACAAGTCAATATCTTACGGGAGATCGCGCCTTGTAAAACAACGGTTTTTGTATAATTGTCTCATCTCAGAAAGTTTTTAAACTGCTGGTATGGTAGGAGCCAAAGCGATGTAGGTGGCGCTTACATTAGTCATATTGAAAATGGCGTCTATGAGAAAGGAAGTTCAATACGTTTTATGGTTCATGAGAGTAAATAACCAATTATCGTGCAGAGATTTAGAAATTAATTAAGAGCATCAAACTTTGGTATGACAAGTTTAGGGCCCATCCATAAATTACGTCACATGTTAAGAGGGAGGGAGGAGGTCAAAACGTGTGACATCATGTGAAAAAAGGGGGGGGAGGGCAAGTCATAAGTTTCGTGACATCACATATATAAATCTAAAGTATTAAAACTCTAAACTTCAACTCTAACGAAAAACTTTAAAATATTGCCAACTCTATCAATATACGTAATAATACGAGGGTGAATCAGAAAGTAAGTTACGCTCTGAAACAGTAAAAACAGATGCAAGTTAAGATTCTGAGGAAACGTGCACCATTTATTTCACTTTTCTATATAATCAACCCCGAGCGTAAACACTTGTCTGAATGTCAAATTAACTTTTCCACACAGCTGCGGAAAAAATCCACTCCAGCGTTTCTCAACCACGTCAGCACACTCCCATAAGAAACGCTAAGCGTTCTGGGATTTTTTAAATTGATTCGTTGATTGTCCAGAATCATCTCATTAAAGCGGACAATGTGCTCAGGAGTGCTGGATATGGATGGTCTTCCTGCGCGGTATTCGTCCGTCAAATCTGAGCGCCCATTTTCAAACTGCTGGCACCACTTCACAATTGCAGGACGAGAAATTACATTATCCCCGTAGAGACTGCAAATTACCTTATGGATTTCAGTGCAATTTAAGCCTTTCGCCCACAAAAAACGGGTTGTTCCGCGAATCTCCATTCTTATATTGCAATTATAGACATATAGGCAACATCCTTACAAACAGTGAATGATGTCTGCGCTCTTCGATCACAGATGGTGCCGAGTATATCTTACTTTTTGATTCAGCCTCGTATTATAAGGTTTAAATTTGTTTGTATCATTTTTTAGTACCTGGCAGCCGCGCGAGTTCACGCTCGCTTTACCCTTAGGTCAGCACGTCGGCCGCCTTTGGGATGTGCCAGGAAAGTTCTTTGTTTGATAAATGATGACGATGCTATATGTTTGGATGAAGAAGATGTTGACACATCGAATGTTCCTAACATTATCCAAATCGAGAACGAAGAAGCTGCTATGCCAGTCATAAATAATGTAAAGGAATGGGTTCAAGGTCCACAGACACAAGATGATTAAATTTTGATCGTTCATTTGATCGGTTATGTTTTGTAAATTTTCTAAAATGTTTGATTTATTGTTGATTTTAAGAAAAAAGATTTTAAATAGAAATATATAAATAATTTTGACGTCACACCAGGGGAGAGGGGTCACACAAATGTGACCTTCTGTGACAAGGACGGGGGAGGGGGGGGGGTCCAAAAATCATGAAATTCGTGTGCCGTAATTTATGGATGGCCCCTTATAGAGACAGGAAGCATTACTGACCATCCAAGTCCTTTCAAATCAGCTCGTCATGCCTCAAGGGAACTTGACGTGCCTTAGAGCACATTCATGCATCAATTTGAATAAACACAATGTTGGGAGTCTGAAAACCTGCATTTTGTAGTCGAACAGTCCCAAAATTAATGTTTGGTATACCCTAACGCATTACAAGGTTATTGGACATTTCTTTTTGACCGAGTCCTCCATTAGAGGACCAGTTTATCTGGAAGTGCTGCAGTGCCATGGGTAGCTTATCAACAGGATTAAGTCCCGCTACATTGGGCATTGTCAATTTACGAATTCCTCGATCCAACATTCCCAACCAGTTGTTTGGAAGAGATGGTCTTACAGCATATTCTCTGGACAGACACCCTTAAGACTTTCTCCTGTGGGGATATGTTAAGAATAAAGCGTTTGCTATAAAGGGTGTCCCATAAGTCTGTGGATGCATATTCAATAGCAAGGAACAAAAAAAACTCCCTATGAACATACACTATATGATCAAAAATATCCGGACACCCCTCACAGATCATCGATTGGCCCAATGTCACATGATAATGACTTGCACATCATTTAAATAGCTTCCCACACCTTCAGACACAACTCTGCTTGGACATTGGCAAGAATGGGTCGTTCGGCAGAGCTCAGTCAGTTCCAACGTGGAATCATTGTTGGATGTCACCTATGCGGCAAGTCCGTGCGTGACATTTCCAGCCTTCTTCAGATACCCAAGTCAAGAGTAGGCGATGTCATTATGAAATGGAAGACCCGGGGATCAACAACAGTTCAACAACGAACCGGTAGACCCAAGAAACTAACGGACAGAGACCGTCGAGTGCTTCGTCGTGTCACCCGCAGCAACCGGAAGTCCTCGGCGGAAAAAATTGCCACAGAGTTTCGAAACGCCTCTGCAAATGATGCCAGTACCATGACAATTCGTCGGGAACTGCACACGATGGGATTCCATGGCCGTGCTGCTGCCCACAAGCCCCACATCAGCAGGGTCAACGCCAAGCGACATCTGGAGTGGTGCAAAGCCCACAGAAACTGGACAATAGACCAATGGAAACGTGTAATGTGGACAGACGAATCTCGCTACACACTCTGGCAATCCGATGGACGAGTTTGGGTTTGGCGCATACCTGGAGAACGCTTCTTACCTGAGTGCACAGAGCCCACAGTCAAGTTCGGAGGAGGAGAAGTCATGGTGTGGGGCTCATTTTCATGGTACGGACTGGGACAGCTCGTTCATGTGCAAGGAATCATGAACTCCGACCGTTATCTGAATGTTTTGGACAACTGTGCACTTCCAACGTTGTGGCAATTTTTCGGAAACGGGCCATTTCTCTACCAACACGACAATGCTCCGTGCCACAAAGCGAGGCGTGTACAGCAGTGGTTTGCGGCTCAGGGGTCGAAGAAATGGGTTGGCCGGCACAAAGTCCCGACCTCAATCCTATAGAGAGTCTGTGGGATGAATTGGAAAGACGCTTGCGGGCGAGATCACATCGGCCAACTTCTGTACCTGAACTGATTCTCGCTCTTCGGGAGGAATGGAGGAACATTCTGGAAAGTACCTACCAACATTTGGTGGAAAGTCTTCCCCGAAGGGTGGAAGCTGTGATTCGGGCAAAGGGATGTGCAACGCCCTATTGATTTCCATGAAATCGTGGCTAGAGCGCAAACGTGCATGTGTCCGGATATTTGTGATCATATAGTGTAGGTCGAACAACGCACCATTTCCGAGAAAGAATGACTTTATTGACAAATGGAGCAAAAACCCATATAGGTGTTCCTTTGGTAGTGTCTCGTGAATTTGAACTCATACCAAATGCTCAAAACGTCCACCATGAACACAGCAACATGCTTCAGCTCTTCTCAAAGACCAGCATTCTCTTGCATGTTCTCAAAGGTGTTCTCCACGCGATGGCGCAGGGCATCCACAGTATCCACTCATTGCACATACACGTGCTCTTTTAGATAGCCCCAGATGCACATGCGACGATCAGGGTGTCGTCGGTTTGGGTACGTGTCTCTGTAAAGATGTGTCGCGTATGCTACATTCCTATTTGCCTGACCGTGCGTGAAATGCATATCCGCCAACTCGCCATTGCTGTAACCTGCTGCAGCCATCTAGTCTCGCTCAAACACAGTCCGGGCAACGAATCAGCCAGGTCTACTTCCTTCCATTTACATGAACAGGGCATTCCATTTACATGGCAAGGGGAAGAGGTTTAGTTTCCCTGGTTTCCTTCCTCTTACATTGCTATGGCACCGCTGGGTAGCGATCTCAGCTACTAAGACTTGCAGGTTTTAGACAGAACTGATATCCTTCCTTTCTGACGCTATAGCCCCAGCAGGATAATGTCTAACCACATGATGCCTATTGAGCATGTACAGGAAGGATAAGGAGACTGGGAATCTAGCCAAATTCTATACCATATGATGGAGGCTTTACGTATCATCATCATCATTTCTCGGAAAAGGTGTGTTGTTCGACCTATGTTCATAAGGAGTTTTTTGTACCTTGCTATTGAATATGCATACTGTCCGCATGCCACGAGAAGAGCGATGAGTTGCTTAATGTGCTCGTATGGTGTCGCTACAGTTGCAGATGAATCTATTCAGTTTTAGGGGACAAACAGCCAAATTTGAGTCGCTCCATGTTTCATCAATGTAAACAACAGGACAATTCTCTTCTCGTTATTTTTTTCATGTTTCTCAAGTATCTACCTCTCCATGCAAACGCTTTCATATTGTCGCTGTAGTTGCCAGAACTCACTTTTGCGCTACTTGATTTTAGCGCTTTTCCTCCCTTCATAACTATAGACTGATCTGCAACTACAGCGACACCATACGAGCACATTAAGCAACTCAGCGGTCTTCTCGTGGTGTGCGAACAGTACCATTAAATTTACAACCATGACTTACGGGACACCCTGTATAAGCGCTGGAGTCTATGTTGATAAACAGGAACCAGAACTTGATTCAATGAATCCAGATAGAGATTCTAAAAAGCAGCATACTCTATAATCCGTGAATTTTCCCATCGACGATTTCATAATCGCTTACTGCATTTGTTAATCCCTCTCATCAGTTATGCTATTTCACTCATTAGAATATAAACTGCACAACAGTAGAACGATGCAAAATTATGTGCACGTTGCAACACGTCAGAATGGGAATACAAAACCTCCAATCAGGATAAGGAACGACGGTAAGCGTGTGAGCGCTATCACCCAAATGAAATGCTATGGCGCCGCTGGGTATCGATCTCATGTCTAACCACATGTTGCCAAGAATGGCTGGACATTTGTCGGACATGCTGCCTATTGAGCATGTACAGGATAAGGAAACTGGGAATATGGCCAAATTCTATACCACATCGTGGAGGGTTCACAAGATACTCATTTTTTAGCACAGATCATTGTTGTTGTTAGTATTGACCTGAAACTGCAATCACATAAGAATGTCATGATCTTCAAATTTTCATGTATACTGGGATACCTACAAGTTCATCATTAAAATCATTTAAATCCAATGAACAACAAATACAAAAAAAAAAAGTATCTTATGTTTATACCTCGTTTCCTTTGACCTCTTCCACCCCTATTGTTAGATCCCGATTTCAATTGGGAGGCATCGTTTCCTTCTGGCTTCTCTTGGCTAGAATCGCTTTGACACAATTCTAAACTTGGCTTCTCTACCACATTCGCAGCTGCTTTGGCAGCCGGTGGTTTCCGTCGACCTCTGTTACCTCCTCGTCCACGATTCCTCCCTCTTCGTCCTCGGTTTGGGGGTTTTGGTTTTGGTTTCGGAACGACTTGAGTGGCTATGATTTCACTTGTTGGATTTTGAACAGCTTCTGGCAATGCATCAGAACTTTCAAGTTTCTCTTTATCTGGCACAGAGCAAGCCTCGTCAGGTTTCTCTGTTTCAGATGTAGAGTGATCTTTTTTGTCTGCTTGGCTTGACGCTAACTCAACAGACGGTTCGTCTTTCTTTTCGTTTTGATCCTTGTCAGCTTCAGTGCATGCTTCACTGTCGTCTTCCTTATCCTTCACACTCTTTGCCGCATCATCTGGCTGGGCGCCTCCAGTGTCATCCACTTTACGTTCGCACTTATCTTCCTCTGCAGATTTTTTTTGAACGCAAGGTTGTTCTTCTTCAGTAACGGCCTCTTTACCCTTTTCACTATTAGGCAAAGTATCCTTTGCAGCTGTTTTGGAAACCTGCTTAATTTTTGGTTCCTTTGCAACAGGTAATACTACGTCACTTTTCTCCTTTTCAGATAACTTGGCCTTGTCGTCTAGAGGTGTAGTTTTCGCATTACTTTCGCTTAACTCTACATGGTTGCCAGTTGGCTTAGAAACATCCGTTGCTTTAGATGCCGCATCTTTAGCGGAATTACCTTCACAATTTTGTCCTGGTTCGCATTTTTCTGGTGCTTCTGAAGAACTGACTTTTGTGCTATCAGATTTGCTCTCTGCAGCATCGGCCGCAGCAATTTTTTCTGATTTTTCACAATTGGCAGCAGTTTTTTCTAAATCGTCGGGTAAAGTGTCCTTCTGGGTAGCAGGAGACTTGTTGCTATTCTTCTTAGGCTTATTCTTATCAATCAAATTCGCATCGCCTTTAAGACCCTCACCGCTAGCAACTACAGCATCGTCTTTAGAAGCAGCTGTTCCTTGGACATTTTTACTCTGCGATTTAGAAGTGGGTTCTTCTCTAGGAATTTCTTCTCTCGTGCCTGCGGGACCCGACTCTTGCTTTTCGCAAGGTGGATCCTCACTCGACAGAGGGATCTTGGTTTTCACAGATTCGGAGCAAGTGTTCAATTTATCTTTTTTTAAATTCACGACGATACAATCCAAACCTCTTTTTTTCTCTTTTTCAACTTCATCCGTAGCAGCAGCGGACGCAGTTGATTCAGGAACAAGTTCTTTAGGCTTTTCGGGAGACGCCGAATGAGATTCGGCTGGTTTTGATTCATTTTTCGACGTCGCAGCAGGAGACAAATTTTTCTGCTTTTCTTTGGCTGGGGAAACTAACTTCGTTACCAGTTCAAGGACCACACCTTCTTTGGTTTTGCTATCTTCTTTACGTTTCGAAGGGGTTACGTTACTTTTCTCGATCTTATGAGCTTCTTCTGCATTGTCTTGTTTGCTTTGTCCACTGTCTTGTTTGCTACGTTCGAGGTCTTGTTTGCTAGATTCGCTTTTTTTCTTAAGATCTAACGGAGTTTTACTCAAATCACGCTTTTCTTTTCCCATACTAAGATCTGTAACCTCGTCGAGATTGTCATGCTTGCTCGTTACTTCTTCAGCCTTCCCATCTCCCTTTTCCGCAGCTGGTTTTTCCCGCGCTACCGTTTCTCGTTTGTCATCGTTTTCCTTTAGAGATTTCGAAACTACTTGTCCTTTATCCTTTTGGATATGCGCTTCCTCTTTATTAATTAGCGGAATGGCGCTTCTTTCTTTTGGTTCCCCGTCCTTATTCACCTCCTTTTTTTCTGCCTTTTGCTCCTGTTCCTTGAGAACGCTAGAGGTTTCCGACTGCACCGGCTTGATCACTTCCTTCGCTTCTTGCTTTTGCCCTTTCTCCAAAGCGTTTTCCTTCATCTCTTTTAGCCTCGCTACCGACATCTCCAATTTTCCGAGCTCTCTCTTTTTTTCCTTCCTCGGTCCAAACTCGGAGGACGAATCACGGTTTTTACCCATCAGCAAACGATGAATGAAATTATCGACCCGCTTCTCCTTCGGATGTTTCCCGCTCGCATCCGCTTTGCATAAAGCGGCAGTTTTCCGCTCGCTTATTTCGTCCGATATAGAAGGATGTTCGGGGAGCGACTTTTTTTGCGGTTCTTCTTCTACACGTTTCGCTCCCATCGCCGGAACGTCGTTTGCACTGGCCTGTACTTTTGGGAAATTATCTAAGTTACTTTTATTCAAGGGTCCCAAAGGATTGCTTTGCCTATTTGAGTGTTCATTTACATTATCTACACGCTTCTCGCATTCAGTTCGATTAAGGAAATTATCATTTTTGAGTTCACTTCTTCTTGACGAGTCGCTCAAATCTACCGACTTCTCTTGCACAGGCTCTTCAATCTCTAAAGAACAAGAAGAATTCTTGTTATCGTAACCAGAACAAGTTCGAGAGTCCCGTACAGATTTATCACCACACAACTCTACGTCTTGTTTTTGCACTAACGACATAGGCTTGTCCGTAAGTTTATTAACGTTCTCAGCTCTGTCCTTTTTCTTGTCCAGGTTTAGAGGAACAGCGTTAAAACTATAAGCTTGCATTTTATCGACAATTGGGCTATCTTTTAGAGTGCTGCTCTCCTTTTCTGGTTTGTTTGTGTCCGTTTTGGACTGACACGAAAAATTTAGTGGAGAAATGAGTCTTGCATTGGGTAAATGTGGCTTATCTCCTTCTTTATCCTCCTTACTTGTTCCGTCGACCTCCATAACCCTGGAAGAGCACTGGGTTAACAGAGAAACACTCTGAAGCGGAAGAGGTTTGTGAATATCGTTTATTGCTGCTGCTGCTGCTGCACTATCGTGAGTCTCTTTTCCTAGTTCCGGCACGCCGAGCAACCCTGGACCATGCCTCAGCAATGGATCACGATCGCTCGACATGCAAACGTCCACGTCTTTAGGAATCTCACGCTTCTTGAACGGTATCATTCTATCACTTTTTAACTTCTCCTTAATGTCTTCCTGCTTAAGTTTCGGAGGGGACGAAGTTTCGGGTTCTTTCACAGGCGTTTTTGGGTCCGACCGACTTTTTGACAAGTCCACAACAGAATCGCAAGACTGAATTTCATTGACTTCAGTCTTTAACTCTACTGCGGGTTTTACGTCGTGTTTTTCGATTTTATCGTGAGCTGGCGTCTGCTCGACTGCTTTCTTGCTCAGGTCTGTCACAGTTTCAGTGCACATAGGGACAACAGTGGATTCTTTGCCGCCATGTTTTCCCTCCTCTGAAATTGCAGTTTCGTCTTTAAGCTGGTGGTTTTCTTCGGGTTTCGCAGTGAAGTCATTCCTTTGTGGATGATATTCAGCAGCGTCATCTTTCTGCACTGATTCATGGATCTTTTCAGCCATTTTAATCACACTAACACGCTGTGGAATTTCCGATATTAATGGAACAGCAGCAGAAAGATGACCGTCTGTGTTTTGAGATGGTAACTCCTATTAAAAAAAAAAAACAAACAAAAACAAACATTTTATTAGAACAATTAATATAGCTAACAGTTCAATTTTCAAATACAGAGAGACTTATTTACTATTCTATATCGGGTTTTGCAAAAGTTCTGTTACATTTGTGGATGGGTCGATATCGAGGGGGGGAGGAGGCATCCACGGAGCTTAGAGATCTCTGCGCTGCTTCGCGTGGGCCACAACAAGTCTGACATCACTAAGCA
>JAHWFO010011261.1:1239568-1252477 GCA_023313115.1 Rhysida immarginata
CCCCCCCCCCCACCCTCAAACGAAACCAGCGTGACATTAATCATTTCATTATTTCATATCTTTTTCCTCAGTTTTCCATCCACTTTTTCAGTGTGAAAACCTAATGCATAAGTCAAATTCCGAAAACAAGATGGCGACAAACTTACTAAACCGTCAATGTGTGCGTCTTGAAAATCTTCCAAGAATGTTTTATAAAGAAAGTTAACATGGTTACAATGAATAAATATTATTACATACTGTATATAATTACGTGTATCATTTAGAAAATAAAAATAATGAAAGTGAACCCAATGAAAATGAAACTGAAGACTATGTGGATGAAGAGTATGAAAATGAAAATGTCAGAAAAGCTATGGCTGTTTTCGTAAATTGAACGCTCAGAGGATGCTCGCTCCAAATGAGTTCATAAATTCCCCGTTCACCAAGATTCTGGGATTTGTAAAATCTTGCTCTTCAAGAGCACTCCCAGCTCCATGAGCTTAGTTGTTTATCTTGGCTCAGTTTGCTCGCTAATATGGTGGCTAAAAAGAGAATTTTATAATTTTAACGAATTTGCATATTTTTTTACGTTTTCTTTCATCATTTTTTTAGATATTCAATTGCTACCAGTTTTCGAATTTGTTTCCTTTTACGTCATTTTAGGAATTCCTGTTCATCGTTCTCTAATAAACAAGAATAAATCAAGGCAATCACTTCGCAAATAATAGAATAACTATTGATAGCCATGTTACTGAACAATGATCAGTAAATCATCCGAAAACTACAACAGCGTTCCCAAGATTTTGTGTGAGCACTGGTGTCGAGTGCTTTTTGACTTCGCTCAGTTTATGAACGTGGCCTCTGTTTGATGGTTTTCCCACACCATGTATTTAATCTCCTTGTAATTACACAAAAATGTTTGTAATAGTTGTGTTGTATAATACATTGTTTCCTTCTCAAGTGTTTATAAATATTTCTTTTCGCGTAGACTTATACTCGAGTCATATAGTTTTTCCACTTTTGGGGGTCAAAAATTGGGCATCAACTTATATACGAGTATATTTAGTACAGACTTTAATACAGACCAAAAACTTTTAATACAGACTATTTGAACTTCTTTATCAGATGGTGCTCTCTTTATCTGATCTGTGTTTTACAGCTTTTTTCAGTTGGTTTCATGTAAGTTTCAAACATTTAATGTTTGTTTCATATCATTTAATGTACATTCCGATACTTTAATGCATGTTTCAAATCAAATAGTGTAAGCATTCAAAATAAATAATGTGCGTTTCAAAATAACTGATAATGTGAAGTCTACATGTATAATGCAGGTTTGTAAAGAGTTTATTGTAACTTTTACAAAAAACAAATACAACTTTTATGAACTGTGATTTACAGAAATACTATTCATATCCGGAATAGTCTAAATTTATAAGAATTTAGCAATTGTATGGAAGAAATTACTGTATGTAGAAATACAGTAAGAAAGTAGCACTGTACAGACATGTACTATAAAAAACTAAACTGAATGGAAATGAAAATATTTGTACACAGTAAATTACAACTGTTCTTCCTCTTCTGGGACATCACTTTGTATTGCTTGACGCTGTGTACATGGTACGAGAAATTTATGGATATGTCGTACCCAACCCATGCAATTACTTAGTGTAATCTTCTCAATAGCTTCTTTTACACTTTGGAGAAGAGCAGATCGGCCTTGCGTATGCTCACATCTCAGAAGTAATTTTAGCTTGCCGAAAGCTTCTTCTACAAGAATGAGGAATGGGGTGTAAGGAGGAAGATATATACTGGACTGAGGAATGGGGAGACTATGACCTTCAATTACTTCTCTAATAGCTCTGGTTTTTTGGAATGGTACATTGTCCATAAAGATGATAATCTTGTCATTTATTTTTAAAAAAAGATTTGCTAAAAATGATGTCAATTCTTCTGCATTGAATGGTCCTAATTTCATCTCTGTGTTCTACTTGTTCATTACTTAAGGCCAAGCAAATAGAAATATTTTCTCAACGAGATGTTGGGGTAACGGTAGTTGCCCGTTCTCCAATAATATTTCTCCCACGACGTCTTCTAAGGTGCAAATTGAATCCAGTTTCGTCTAAGTAGACCATTTTAACATTTTCCCCTTGTAAAGGAATGAGCTTTGCTGCAAAGAGTGCTCAATTATTCTATTATCGAGTTGGAATTCCTAGCTGCTCGTATTTTGTAAAGTGCTTTCATTGTAATTTTTCTTCCCTTAGCAGGCGAGGCAAAGTTGGTAGTGAAATTTTTTTCCCTATTCTATCTTGCAGATTTGCTTCAGAGTAGTAGCATTATTTTGCTGCACAAATTGAATAACTTCATCTTCTTCATTTGTTGTTAAAAGTTTACTTCTTTCCCCCTTAGGTCCATCTTTTGTAATTTTATTTATGGATAAAAATTTTCGGATTATTGATGAAACTGTGGCAGTTTGTAATTTCAAAAGCTGCGCACCTAAAATGTACAAGAAATGTAGTTATATACACAGTAATATACTAGATATCCGGTGATTTTTTTATTTATGTATATATGCCTCCTTATGAGTACGTCCTTGATCTATTACAAGATCAATAATCCATTACCGTTGGCTGTTTGGAATTTTTGCATTCTTTGTCTACTACTGCACTGTTGTTCCTCGACTGGTATTTGTTGTTACTCATTTTGCACTTGTTGATTTGGTTCATGCACCGACTAATTTACATGTATTACAGTAATATAAGGAAAATTATATATATACATTCTTTGTATTTACAATAGCTCACTGTTTTCAAAATACTCATCAGTGTCAAAGTTTTCATCTAATGAATATAATGCAGACGATGGAGTCTAAAAATTTTACATTTGCATAAAATGATGATTACTTTATGGTACTTGTACTTGTTTACATATTACAAGTACAGGTGTACTTATACAAGTTTTATTACTTGAGTAGATGAGGAAGAGTTATAATAGCCTTTTGTAGCTAATAAAATATTTGCAGCCAAACTCATCTTTACTCAAATGTTGCCTGCTTTAGCAGAATTAACGCAGTAAAGCAATTGTAACACTAGAGGGCGAGTTATTTCACATTATCAATTTTGAAACACACATTATTTATTTTGAATGCTTACACTATTTGATTTGAAACATGCATTAAAGTATCGGAATGTACATTAAATGATTTGAAACAAACATTAAATGTTTGAAACTTACATGAAACCACTGGAAAAAGCTGTAAAACCCTACACAATAATGGGCTGTGAAATTTTTAAATGGATACCATTAAAAATTTCTACCTTCAAGACATACAGGCTTCTTGACAATTATAAATCTTAATGGCGCTGACTTTATAGACAGTTCAGGAAGTCTTATCAATGACCAAACTTTCACCACTATTATAGTCACTTAATGAAGTTATGTTAACTTTGTATAATATACGTTAATCTGAAAACTGAAGATTATTGATAACAGTAATCAGAGCATTGATTCTATTAGAATCATTCGAATAAGTGAATTTTTTGTTTTAATATTATTTTATATAGAGTGTTTTGGAACCATGGATGGACCATGATTACAATAAGTGATTGCTAACATTATCAGTGATTCTAAGTGGTTTCCTTCTCTATTTTATTAGTATATTCTCATCCACAGTATACTAATGATTGGATCAATTTGAATGATGGTGTTTATTGCTTAGACAGCATTACATGCCATAATAAAATAGATGCATTGTATACTGCTAAATGATAGCAACTTGGTTGCCTTAACGTACATGCAGTAAAGAAAAACTGTTGTGTATTAAGAGGTAGTTTTAAACGGATGAGGTAATTTTGTTGCCATTAGATTAATGTAATTGTTTCAGAAAATGTTTTTCTAAAAGAATACTTTGTCAGTTTATTGCAAACACTTAGTGATAGTCAACTTGCTTTGGATCAATTTTGTCTCGATAACATTCCAAGCCTAATAAATCCTTACTTTATAAGGATTAAAAATACAAGGTCTCTCCGTGAGGGCATTTCGAATGTTATAGTATAAAGTCTGGTTCAGCAGAGAGATTACTTTGATATTCACTTTTAACTCTAGAATAGTAACCCTAATTCCGTACACAGTATCGGTAATGATACGTCATACTGATATATATGCCTTTAATCAGTTGCTATCAACAAATAGGGTCTTTTTTTTCGTTTCTTTTTGTTATTTATGATTTTGAACTATTGTTATTTATTTATTGATTTTTTTTTTATTAATAGATTTATTTTTATATTGCAATGAAGTTCGGAGTACTTGTCTGGTACAATAACCTGAAAATTTTTATTTAAACCTATATATCTATAACGTATAATGTATAAAAAAACCTGTCTATAACGACCACTTTTGCTTGGTCCCATGGTTGATTGTTACAGTAAGTCCCCTACTTACGAACTTTCATAGATACAAACATTTATAATCAGACTTAAAATTTTGTTAATTTCAAAGAACTGATGATGATTTCATTGAGTTATGTGAGAATACACAAGAATTAAGCAATGCGGACTTGATGGAATTAGAATCGCAGATGCATACGAAAGTTATTGAAGAAGACCAACCAGAAGAACCTAAAGGATTTAAGCTCAATGTAATGGCAGAGGGCTTTAGTCTAATTGAAAAAGCTCTTGAATTGTTTGGCTCCCAACCTCGAAAAGTTTTCCAACGTGTCCATGGCTGTGAACGAAGCATTGTCATCATATAAGCTCATATATGATGAAAAGAAAACAGCCATAATGCAAACAGCATTGGACAATTTTTTTTAAGACAGTTGGGGAAGAGGACGGACGTATACCATCAACTTCGAACATTAATATTACTATGATTTCACCAATTTTGGATGATCCAGCTTCACATCTTTCACATCATCTGATAGTTTAAATTAACTTAGTCAACATTGGCTGTTCGTTTTATGTGTATATTGTTGATACAAGAACTCCAACAATACATATAAGTTTTGTTTTTGTATGCGTTCACCGAAATCAAAATTTTAACATTGTTCAGCCTTAACAAATTTTTATCTACATCTATCCTCGTTTATCACGGTTTCTTTATCACTGATCCAGGTTATCACAGTACCCTTGATTGTGACCCTTGTCATGCAGATATGAACCGAAGCAGATATGTCAATTTTGATGATTCCAATGAATAGGAAATTGTGGATGGCCTATCCCATGGTGCACTTTTCATCATCCCAAATATGCAAATTAGGACACATTCAAAATTTATCTCAAAAACTGTAAGGGATAGAGAAAAAACCCAATTGCAAACTTGTTCAGCATAAAAAAACAAACAAAACAAAAAAACAATCGGATCCAAATCGGACGTTGTAATGAACGCAGTACTGAGTGAATTTAGATCTATAGTGAATGTTAAAGCTTCACTGCAAAGCTTGCTGGGCCCAATCCTTGCACTACGTCATGCCTCCACCCAAGATGGATGCCTCCCGATTTCAAATCGCGCTCGGAATTTTAGTTTTTCACACATTTAGGATTCGAATTTTAAAAAAATTAAATATGCTATGATGTTATTAATAGGTTAGTCTTTCGATTTAAGTAAAGTTGTATGTGACCGTAGAGTTGTCCTTTAAGTTCCAAGGGTGTTTTTTCAACAGTTCGCTGGTGAAAACTACTGCATCTATAAACTTCATTTTGGTCTTACAGTCAATCAGGGTAACTTTGCACCATTCAATAAGAAAAAGATTTAACCCCTCCCCTATGACTTTCCTTCCCCACTGAAAATCATAAGGAAACTAGGAAAAAAATAATTTCAGGGCTATTCTAGCCCAGAGTGGAGGGGAAGGGGTTAAATCTTTTTCTTATTGAATGGTACAAAGTTACCCTGATTGACTGTAAATGAAAAGTCTTGTCTGCAGATTTGTCAAGTTAGCTTTTGTGTCCAGAATTATTATTAATTAGTGGTAATTTACAATTCAAAATGCTTACGCTGGCAAGTCAAACAATCCTCTCCACAATGACGCAAAAGAATCAACAACTTTGCTACCACTGATGATCAAATCGACAACAATTACATAAACAATTAACAACAAAAACAATAAACAACAATACAGATGGTAAAAACAGATGGGTCGTTCACCGTCAAATTTTGACGGGATCTATCTAGTAAGTGATTAATTCATTTGTATACGTTGCATTGACTAAGGCCCTTCGCACACTAAGCAACTAAAAAGAAACTAGTTACAAACTAAAATCGCGAATCAGTTGCTAAATAGTTGCCGCCCATGTATTTCAATTAGCATCCGCACACAACGCTACTAGGTGGTAACCAGTTTGTAACG
This sequence comes from Rhysida immarginata, assembly GCA_023313115.1. Lineage (NCBI taxonomy): Eukaryota > Metazoa > Arthropoda > Chilopoda > Scolopendromorpha > Scolopendridae > Rhysida > Rhysida immarginata. The sequence continues at coordinate 1,245,888 of JAHWFO010011261.1, forward strand.
CGTCGGTGATCAATAACCCGCAACTCTACATGCAGAGTTGCTCGGCGATTTATTTCTGAGTTGCTTTGTGAAACAACAAAAATGGTAGAACAATCCTTGCATTTAATCTAGAATCCTTGAATTTAGAATAGACAACTCTTGCAGCAACAAATGCTGTGCGTTTATATGTCAATGTAGGGGTGAACCTGATACCTCCTCTACTTCTGCCAGTTTTTCCTTGGCCGGCCAGGTGGTCGAGAGGGCTAGGGCTTAGGCTTTCTATTTCTCCAGTCTGCCTGGTCGTGAGTTCGAATCCTGCCATGTACATGGATGTTTGTGTTTGTCCCAGGCTGCGTACAGATATAACTTGTGTAAAAGGCGCAAAATGACCTTAGTAGTCGACGCCAAAAATTCTAATAAACAAACAACAACAGTTTTCCCTTTTTCTATTTTAATAATAAAGGATAATATCTTCATCACTTGAATCACTAGACATTTTTAACACGACAATAACAATAGGTTTAATCATAATAATGAAATTATAATTTAAACACAATGTTATAACAAAGCCGCGATAATCGAGAAGTGATTTTACACGTGTTCCGCAGGCAGACGCGAGCACAATAGTCACCGAATTTCATAAACTTACAGTAGCGTTGTGTGCAATTCATAGTTGGTAACTGGTTGGCGATTTGAGTTTCGGATTAGTTTGGTTTCTTTTTAGTCGCTTAGTGTGCGAAGGGCCTTATGGTTACCATTCCAGGGTTAAAGTAATACGATACGTATAATTCAAAAATTATATATAACTCTGAATGTAATTATACTTATAAACCTGAGCATTGGCTTCTCTGGCTTTTTTTTTTTTTTTTTTTTCTTCTTCTCTGGATTGAGTGTAATAAGAGGTAAAGGTTTGGCTTAAGTATACTTTTACGTTTTTTGTTTAAAAATTACAGATTATATAGTTTTAAGTAAATCAGTCTTTAAATTTTTTAATAAACAAAAATAGTATCTCATTAACTCTTTTTGATGGATGTGTTGTATTATTGTCTGCTTTATCCATGTAGGTATTATTTATTAAAATGAATTTTTAATAATTCCAAAGAGACGATCTTCTAAGAGTGTAAAAACACTTTGCACTTTTCTCCCAGTATCTTTTCCCCTTCTCTTTCCTTCCTTCACTATTGTTGCATCTTTTATAGCTCAATATTTTAACGTGCGCTTGGCATTATTGTAAACATGTCAACATAGGAGGATGTTGACGTTTCCTAAGCGTGTTATGTCACTGCGTGTAACGGCAGTTTGCAATTACGTGCGTATTACCTAACACTTAACGCAATTCCCTAACTTTTTCACATCATTACACCGCTCAAGATTCTATCGCCTAAGCAATATAACGTTACTCAATCTAAATTACTCCCCTTCACTTCATAAACAATTGGAAGCAGCAGTCTATGCATTGTATGTGTACTCCTACACGTCTACTTTCAAAGCGGCTTACCATTTTTCGTATCTTCCAATTTCTCTTGCAGTTCTAAAATATTAACGTTGGAGATGCCACATATCTCTCCAAATCTGTCAACAAACGAACAGATAACAGCAAAATTTGGATCATTATAGACGGACTCTTCACTATTCGCCATTTTGAAATCAACCATTTTCAGAAGCCGAATCTCGGCCGCTTTTGATTAAGCCGCTCCATGCGCGTTCGACAGATACGTATTTTTTAAACATTCTTTTATATTAAAAAATAAATAAATCCAAATCGACATAATAGAACAAACTTGTGACGAACAATTAAATAATTAATATACATTAAAACAAAAACATAATAATTACATTATCAAATACGAAACTATAAATCACCGCTTTTTTTTTTTGTTGTTGATCAATTTTAGCAGTCTATCTTATTCCCTTATCAATTGAAGCAGTAAAGAACACACACAAAACTCGCAAAAAGTAAAGAAAAAATGTACTTTTTTTTTATTAAACCTTAAAAATATTTTAATAGTAGCACAGTTAAATTCATTACATACACCCATATTTCCTTAATTCGTTTAAAGGAATTTCTATAAATGCAATACAAAATACAGAACGATGCACAAGAACCAACCATTGTTGGTGAACTCATTGGTTCCAACAAATACAAAAACAAAAGGAAATTTACTTTACAAATAATAATAATATATTTACAGAAAACTTTTCTTCTCAGCAATAAAATGCTTTCTATGATCACCTTTAAAAAAATTTTTAAAATTAAAAAGGTCTATATTTAAATATTAAAGTTTAGAGACAGAAAGAGAAAAAAAAAAATAATAACCAAAAAAACAAACAAACAAACATGATCTTGTATTAGAGTTTAAGTAAAACAAGATATCTTTCCCTATATTACACAATAGGCAATCGCATAGTTTACTGCACAAATGGTCATCCAATTCCGAGAATTCATATAACACATGAAATAAAAACCCAAAAACTTGTTTACAGTAGACAAATACCCTTCATCCAGTCCTGTAAACACTTAACATGGTCCCTATGCATTTATGTAAAAACCGTTGACCTATCCGACCAAAAAATTGACTTTTATGGTGGATAACGCAGAACGTATATTAAATAGTCAGTATAATCCACTTAATATGAAAATGCTTAATACAAACTTATTACCTTAACCTTAACTGCATAACATAAAATGTAAAAAACCATCCTAACACTGACAGAACAACTAAGCAAACAATACAAAACAAACTGCTCTAAAACTAGGATTCCCAATTCTAAACCAGAAAATTTCGGGACAGACCAAAAATATTCGGGACAGCACTCAAAAAAAATCGGGACCTATCCAGCCAAAATGCTGACTTTTACGGTGGAAAACGCAGAACGTACATTATATAATACAATCCACTTAATACGAAAACTCTTAATACCGACAAAGCAACTAAGCATAAGCAATAAGAACAAACTGCTCTAGAACTAGGGTGACCAACTCTAAACCAGGAAATTTCGGGACACTGACCAAAAATATTCGTTCTTTGGGGAAAGCATTAAAAAAAAACAAAAAAAAACGAGGGGGGGACCTACCTGATCAAAAAATTTACTTCTTTACGGTGGATAACGCAGAATGTATATTAAACAGTCAGTATAACCCACTTAATACGAAAACTTATTACCTTAACGTAAACTGCGTAACGTAAAATGTAAAAACACCCACCCTCCTAATACTGACAAAGCAACTAAGGAAAAGCGATACAGAACAAACTGCTCTAGAACTAGGGTGACCAAATTTCGGGACAGCATTTAAAAAAGAAAAGAGGGACCTATCCGACCAAAAAATTGACTCTTTCACGCAGAACTTATATTAAATAGCACAATCTACTTAATACAAAAAACGCTTAATACAAGCTTACTACCTTAATGTAAGCTGCGTAATGTAGAATGTAAAAAAATAAAAGACCCACTGCCGTAAGTTCATGACAAATATTACGTAACAATACGATATCAAAAAATTACACTAATAAAAATTTGTATACTTTATTTTTTATTATTATTTTTTTTTCATAAAAATATCTTTAGGTTAAAATTAACAAAAAAAAAAAAAAAAAAAAAAAAAAAATCAACATGTTTCAAATCTTAAGTGCATATTTATCAGCTAGCCTCCGTCTCTCTAGGAGGTGCAGGCTGTGAAGAAGAAGAGGAAGAAGTGCATATTTTTTGTGTTTTATCACATTTAAGATATTTATTGGTCAAGGCATATCAATGGTTAGAAAGTAATGATTACTAATGCTGCATTAGTAAAAGCTGAAGAGAAAGAAAAACAGGAGAAAAAGAGAAACAAAAGGAAAGGGAAACATTTTTTGCATTAAAGAGAAATTTTGGAACAAAAAGTATTAAAATCAGGATGCATCTATAAAAGCATGGCCTTCTAGAAGCTACCAGGCCTGAACATGGTAAATATAAAACATTACGTCGTTCTGGGGCTGCTATTACAGAAGTTCAACGTCACAATCTTAGTGCTTCAACAATACATTATTAAAGTCATTTTCAGGCCTAGAAGGCTGTGATAAAGGCTCCAAAATCGGGACATCCCTAAAAATTCGGGGTGGCTGGTCACCCTATCTAGAACTAATAAACCAGCTAAACATAATAAGCAAAAAACTGTAAGCTAATTGAAAAAACGTTACAAGAGTTTACAACCAAAACAAATTACAATCAAACCCACATATAACGTATTCAGTTATAATGAAGTTAACTAAAATCCCCAATTACAGGTTCATTGAAACTGTAGAAATTTTAATCGGTTATAACGAAATCTGATATAACGAAAATACATATACAGTCAAAGCTCAACATCTCGAATTTCGAGGGATTTTGTGATATGGAGGATTGCTTTTAAATCCAGATATTTAGGTTATTACAGATACAGTGAGAATACAGAGAATAACAGGAGAACAAAATGGTTATAAAGAGTTATGCTAAATATAAATGGAGACACTAACGTCCCAAATGCACAAACTGCGCATGCTCAATCACTTTGTAAGCAACCAGACTTGCCAACAAGATAGATAAGCTGTTTTGTGATTTTTTTTCTTAACGCTTGAGAATCATCTAACGTTAATGGGAAGTGACCTCAAATCTTTTAGTTTTCATATGAAAAAAAAACCTAAGCTCTACTTTTCCGAGAAAAGTTTCAAGATAACAAGGGGCTATTATATTAAATTAATAGTGAAAACATAGGGAAATAAACATTTTTCAAGATAGTGAGGTTCGGCTGTATAAAGACTCATTTTATGGGCTATAACGCAACTTTTGTTTGGATATAGCGAATTTTGAAAAATTAACATTTTTTTTAATGCCTCAAATTGGCATTGGGTTAGTTCACTTGGTAGGAGCAGAGGATGAGGAATACATTAGTAGAGAAACAGGAAATGGGGAGCACATGTAAGAATACTGTTAACGTCTAGTTACACCCAAATTCCACGCGCACATGTGTCTGCGACTCCGTGTGTCAGCATTTTTCGAAATAATGGCAAAAAAACAAAAACTGTTTAGATCTGGACACCAAATTAAGATCATAAAGTTGGGAAGGAGAAAAAGGAACGTATTGTTTTTCTATTATAAAAAAACCACAATTACAACGAGTGTATCTGCAAACGTTTAAAAATTCATTGCAAGCGAGTTCGATTGCATTACCTGCTCCAATTCCCTCAATGTAAAATGATCCTATTAACATTTTGATAAAAATACAACTAAATTTCTTAATTCGAAGATATATTTCTTAAAATATAAAATCAATGCTGTTTGTGGCGTTTATGCTTAAAGAATTAAGATGCCAAGCACTGGGTCGATATCGTATTTTCACGGATGATACTTTTTTTACATCCATGCAGGGGAATATACTAATCTCACAGGATATTGGACACTAAGCGGGAAATCCAAGGAATGAGGGGGGGGGTCTAAAATTTTTTACATAAATTAGAATTTTCAGGGGTATACAAGGGTGTGGGTTATACAAGGGTGAGGGGTATATTCACATGGATACAGCTAATAAATGAATAAATGCCTTTCCTCATGACTTTTGCTATAAAAGGTAATAAAAATCATCATCGTCGCCTTCGTCTTCGCTAATTCATAGTTACCTTAAAGTCAATCTATAAATAAGAAATTGATCACGTTTGTATTATATATGGTATACACTTATCAAATTCATTGCAGTAAAAAAATTACATGCACTATATACACTCTTGGAATAATAAGAATTTCAGATACTGCAATATATCATTTTGTTTCCTTGGATTTTGTATTAAGTGGATCATACTGTATTTAATATCCTTCAATATAATCACAATAGTTATTTTCGGGTTTAATTTCAAGTATTTACTAAATTAGATATCCAACTTGTAACACTAAACCATACAATTACCTAAACCGAAGTATTAACGTACAGCTTGAATGGGATGACGACAAAATCATCACTTTACTTCTTAACAAAGAAATACTTATTACTTTTTGTTATATCCTCGTTATTCAAGATGCGATATAAACCTATTTCGGCATCCTGTTCATGTGAAATTTTTTAAGCAGAGTTTAAATTGTAAGTCGTATTTTTAAGCTATCTGGGTGGGAAAAGGTATATTTCCCGCACAGACAACTTAAAAACCTTTCCGAGAGGCGATTAATTACTCTTGGTCACCTAGACGCTATTCAAACAAGTCGCCAGCCACAAAGCTACAGCCTTTGATAATTTGCTTCGAGGAAGTTACGCAATCAAATTAAACAGAGTTCTCTATGCAATAACGCTCAAATAAAATACAGCCCCCCATTAAGCATAACGTGGCTAACGACTGTGGTTTGAATAGGATTGGTATGTGAGGAATAAAATCTCATTGTTGTTCAGTTGAAAAATAATTACAATACTTAACATTAAACAAAATTATAATTCGGTAATAGTAACTAATTCAACTTGTGTTCATATTTACGTGAAAATTTTTTTTTTAATTTTTTTTATTTTATTTTTTTTATTTATTTTATTTTATTTATTTATTTATTTTTTTACACAAAAAACAAATTTGCATTATTATTATTATTATTATTATTATTATTATTATTATTATTATTAT
>JAHWFO010011261.1:1252487-1460786 GCA_023313115.1 Rhysida immarginata
ATTATTATTATTATTATTATTATTATTATTATTATTATTATTATTATTCATAAGATAATTAATTTGATTTTCTTTTTCTTTATGGAAATAACTCTAAAGACTCCTAAATAAATAACAATTTGGTTTGTTTTTCCCCGGTGTATTCATACTTCAAAACGGCTTATTTGTTAAAAAATATTTTGAAATATAGTAGCAAACAAAGCATTGAGGTTCTTTTCTCATGATGTCGTTCTCTTTCAATGCTAAGCTAAAGGTATGAACGTTTTCATAATTATGCTCATTAAGTAGAGACGTTGGGTATAATTACAAAAAAATAGGTATTCATTATTATTATCATCATCATTATTATTATCAGAAGCATAATATTCCACGTACATAGCTCATGCTTTCTCAGCGGCTGAGGAACAATAAATTAAAGAACAAAAAAACAGCTAAATTAACCCAACGTTTCATCATCGTAACAGGCAACTCGGGAGCCCTGACTGGCCTTCTTCGGGCAACTCAAAATCCATTCCCGTTTGGGTTCCAGCACTCTGCGTCTGAGGAGAGATAGTCTGCGTTGCTGTCGACTGAACATTGTTCAGGCGAACCGAGCGCAAGTTTGAGAAACGATTGCGGCCAGACGATCTCGATTTGGAATTCAGGAAAATGGGTTCATCGGTCTTATAAGGTCTGAAATTAATAATAAACAAAAACAAGGTTATAGAAGATACACCATTAGAATGCTTAGAATTAGATACCAACTGTAGATGTACCTTCAGCCAAATAAATACCAAGAATTGTTCAAAACATGCAAAATCATCCAAATTTTTTGTCGCCTTCAAAACAGGCCTCATTTGAAGGCCCCAGTGATACCAACATGGTGAGAGGTGCGGGCTGTAACTTGCCACCACATTTTGGTTATTGCTTCCTGCACCAGTCTCGCAACATGTGGCCTAGCATGGTCCTGGAGGAGGATCACCCCATCACTGAGCTTACCAGGATGCTTGTTTTTCACAGCTTAACGCAAGTTCTGCAGTGTCTTGGTGTATGCACTAGCATTAATATGGGTTTTGGGTTCCATAAACTCCAAAAGCATAGGACCGTCGGAATCAAAGAAACATGTAAGCATAACCTTCCCGGCTGAACTTTGCGACTTGAATTTTTTGGGCCATGGTGACGATGGATGCTTCCACTGCATTGTGGATACCTTCCCAATAATGGCACCAGATCTCATCTACCGCGATCTTCTTCAAAAACGCTTCCCCCTCAGGATGGTAACATTCCAGATGATCCAAACAGCAGCCGAAACGCAGCCTCTTCCGTGAGCATTCGGGGTACCCACTGACAGCAGACCTTGCCATATCCCAGGCTTTTCACTACAGGCACTTGCGGAACCAATACTGACGTTGTGATCCTTTGCAAGTGGCCGTATGCTGATCCGCCTGTCCTCACGAACTGACTTATCCATGTCTGTCTTCAATTGATCGGTGATGACCACATTTGCTTGGCCCGGATGTGGTTTATCAGCCGTTTCCACACGATCATCATGGAACATTTTGGCCCAACGCACCGCAGTTCCTTTGGAGACATGCTTCTCCATAAACATTCAACATCCGTGCATGAATGTCGACTGGTGGAATGTCCTCAGCTGTTAGAAACATTATCACCGCTCGTTGGTCAGTTTTGGATGGGCATTTAATAGGAGGGTCCATTGTAACACAAAAGAAATACGAGCATAAGCCTAACGTAACTTCCCACAGCTTATCAGAACGAGCAGACAATACGTCAACAATCACCCATCTGCCTCGTGTCTGCACACTCCTCGTGTTAAAAATTTCATTGTTTCTGCCTGCGGAAAGAGGATTCATCCCATTGGCTTTAAAAAAATCTTCTCATCATGCTGCGAAAAATGGATAATTTCATCAAATCAAAAATGAGTATGAAATTCAGCATTAACAGGTGGCACCAAAACTCTACGTGAGAATTAAGTATGATGTTTTTTTCATATCTTTTACACATGCTTTTTAAACGAAAACTTCCCAGTATTTATTTGACTGAACGTAGATCAATAGCAAAAATAACGAAATCTATTTTATGTGGACAAGAGGTTTCGTTATTTCTGCTATTAGAGTACATATATTCATGAAGAAAATCAGAAAGTAAAGTCGGATGGAAAGTAACGAGGTATTGAAAAAAGCGCATAAAGGCTATATTTACGATGCTAAATTATTAAAATTGATATCATGTGCGCACTATTATATGGGAATACGGATGCATACCTTAAAATTCAATGTAGGCATCTGTGGCATCGACCAATTTCCTCAAACAGTCAGGAATGGAATCCACAGTTTTCTGGAGGAAGTTGCGTGGGACATTGGTGATAATGTCCCGAATCTGTGCTTCCAATTCTTTCAGTGTGCGAGGTTTCGTCCGTATCACCTCATCTTTTGCCCATCCCCGTAAAATGAAGTCACATGATGAGGTCTGCATTTCCGCAGTCGATGGCTTGGAAACTTCTCTTCCAACCATGTATGTACGAAATTTGCTAAGTGAGACGGTGCACAGTCTTTGATGAAAATAACGTCACCAATGTTTTCCCATCCAGACACCGGAGGCCAAACATAATCCTCAAGCATCTGACGGTAGCATCCTGCGTTCATTGTGTCATGCAGGATAAATGGCCCGATGACATCTGTGGCAGTCATTCCACACAACGTCTTCTCCAGCCATACTGGGATCCCGTCCAATAATGCAATGATGTCGATTGACAAAAACTCCCACACGGAATACGGCTTAATCACTCCAGAGGATGTTGTGAAACAATTGAGGTCAATCTTCGTGCCAACCCACCATCGACTCCCCATACTCCATTCTGCGATCACAATCTTCATGCTGCACGTAATGCGGTTTCCATGCTTGGTAAATCAATTCTTTATCCAGACATTTCACGAGCTGCCTAACCTGTTGATTTCGACAGGCTATGATCAAAAACATTTCCTGCACAATGGCCACATTATCCTCAGACTGAGACGTGGATAGATGACCAGTTCTTCCTGCATCCTTTACCGAACCCGTGGCCATTATCTTTCTGTGACAATTCTTTATTGTCTCTGGACGTAAAGTGACATTCAAAGTACGCCACCATCTCCGAACAAGAGCACAGAGTTCCACACTTCATAGCATGCAGCAATCTGCACTCACACAAGTATAGACAGGCGATTGAGGATGCGTATAAGTTGCTTTTGTTGCATGTACTATAAGGCCATCTTTGCTTTTGTTGCATGTACTTTCTGTCACGGCCACTGTCAATATTGAGGATGCCTATAAGTTGAAAGCCTACTGAATGACCTATATGTACACACTTTTCATAATGATTCCATCCATATTAAAAATTTTAGAGCCATTTAATAATACCTAGTTACTTTCCAGCCACCCTATACATTTTGCTTCCGTGTATTGTGCAAGAGAAAATCCACTTTACTTTCAGATTCTTTCTCATCTTGTATTAAAAAAAAAAAAAAAAAAAAAAAAAAAAAAAAAAAAAAGTAGTAATGTTCAGAAAATAGCACTGCACGTAATTACCCCGGGCGACATATTCTTAACTCTCCACGATTTGTCCCATATACTATTCCCTGTCCTGGATTTGGCAACCATCTAATGGAATTCAAGCTGATGTGTAGGCGTGAAGTACCACACTGTTCGATATTTCTTACTAACTGAAATCAAAACCAAAAAATGCTAATTAAATTAAGAGTGAAAAACAAGAGAGAAATTTTCATCACCTGGATCAAAGAAATAATACTTCAAATTTTTCGCCACACTTTTTAGGTATAAAGTGTAATTCATACCTCCATGTTTTCTTGTCCATCAATTTTTGGCGTTAATAATTTGTAAATCTGAGCCACCACCTTAAATAGAATAAAAGCAAACATTTTAGAAAGCTATGTTATCGGCAGTTTACTGCATAAATGAATAACAAAATTAATGGGTTGCAGCATGTAGTAGGCTTTATCCTATTATGTCATTGTGTAACCTTATCTTTTGGATTGCCTAAGTTTTCTAATGATATATGCAATGAAACCAGCCGACATGATTTATGAATGTACGATCATTTCCTGCTTAATTTTCTTTGTATAATCCTCCCATTAACAATTTTTACTTTTATTCGATCTATGTATACTGATAAATAATGACAACGTAGTTGCTAAAACGTACATATGGTAGTTTAACATAAATTATCGTGTATTAAGAGGTAATTTTATGTTGGCATCTTGTTATCATTAAGAGTTTTGTAATTACCTAGTGTACTGCTATTCTATGGTAATAATTGATCAGTTTCTTGAAGCAAATAGGGATAGTCAATTTCCTTTTTATTAATTTGTCTCTCTTTCATTTACGATAGTACCCACTTAAAACGATCACAGTTAAAACGATTTTCCACATAATACAGGCTTTTTCCTCGGTCCCTTAATTTTAAGTACCATATTTTTCGGTAGTACGGTAGCGGCTTATCTATAAAAAAGTGAAAATTTTGACATGTGCAGCCTATCAGTTGCTGCGGCCAAACTATAAAATTATTTTAGAATTCGTTATTCTTTTGCGATGAAACGTTTGTTTTGTCAAAACTTTTGTCTGGTTGCATTTTGTCCTCCACCCAATGACTTATATTAAAGGTAGCTGAAAATACGTAACTGAAAGATGATCAAAACGAAATTGAAATTGAAACCATGATCGAAAAACTGTTTATAAAATATAATAAAATACTTCCTATACAAAGTTAACGAAAAGATAAACTTATCACTCCGTGATCGGCATGTAAAAGAATTATTCATCTGATGATCAACTGGAATAGTCTTCACCTTTGCAAACAGAGAGTGCTACCATCACTATTGGTCTAGACCAATCAGAATACTCGATGGTGCAGCATGGCAGTGGTGGAGAATATACAGAGTGTCCAAAAAGTCTGGTAACATGGCAGATATCTCAAAGCTGCCAGGTAGGTGAGATTCATTGCTGCACTCAAATTTGACCTTGACTCCCAAATTTCAGGTCACCCATTTCCTAACTCGAAAAGTATTAAAGATAGAAAAAATTCCGATTGCTACCCTGTAGAGCAGCACCACATTAGTCTAAAAACAATTTTTAATCACACCCTTCCCCTTGAAAGATTTTGAGAAAATGGGTGAGAAAGAGTCACTCGAGAGTGTGCTTCCCCTTCCCAACGGTGTGCTTCACTGCAATTCAAATGTGTTAGAAACCTCAGCCAACCTGGTCAGCTTAACTTGACCTTGAGTGACCCTTTCTTGCCCATTTTCTCAAAATCTTTCAAGGGGAAGGGTGTGATTAAAAATTGTTTTTAGACTAATGTGGTGTTGTTCTACAGGGTAGCAATTGGAAATTTTTCTCTATCTTTAATAGTTTTCGAGTTAGTAAATGGATGACCTTAAATTTGGAGGTCAAGGTCAAATTTGAGTGCGGCAATGAATTCCCCACCCCCTATTACCTATAAATCACACTTATCATATCTCACCTACTTGACAGCTTTGAGATATCTGCCATGTTACCAGACTTTTTGGACATCCTTTATAATGGGCAGTTTTGGCTTGGCAGTCAGTATGGTTTCAATTTCTAAACTCTATCTACATCAGGATTCTCCATTCCGCGACTACCGACTATCCAGGAGAAATTTTATTGGTTTCAATTTTGACTTGATCTACATCTCGACTCCTAGGGTGAATATGTAAGTACCCATTCCATATTTCCCTAACTGCCATTGCAGCTAGCTTCTGATATTTTTTAATTTTCGTTTTATTAACAGACAAGTTCTTAGACATGCTTTTTAAATTCACATCATTTAGACGCACGTGAACACCGATTCAAAATGTCAAAGCGACATGCAAGCTAAACAGCAGTTTTCTAACTAATGCCAATTGAGGAGGCAGAAGAGCTCAAGAATCGTGAAGAAGCGAGGAAGTCGACGAGAAATGTATTCAGCAACTGGAGGAAAGATTCGACTGATCTAACTTGTGCCACCCACGTGCGGGGGTGGACTCTCAGTGCGTAGTCCTATATTATACTTAGTCCCCGAACGTCGAGGCAAGGGAGGGTGGACCTCGAATTAGCCGTGCAAAAGAGTATTAGCTAGTACGTTTAAGCAAGACAACAACCTTTATCATCTATTTGAACTTTAATTACTTATTTAAATACCCATATAGCATTAAGACATTTAACAATACTTAACACAAACTCAGGGGCCCTCTGAAACGAACAGAACAAAAACATAAGATTAAAATGCAAAATTCCAAAATAAACAATAATTACAGCAAGTATTTTTGCCTAGAATTACTGTACATATTCAAATTGGCATCTCGCCGGCATAAGTGTACTTTTTTAACAGTGGTACGCAAAAATGTACCAGGGCAAACTGCTCCAGCCACCCCTTAGCGCATTAATCAACATCAATTGAGCTAATACATCAATTCAACACTGGAACGTGTCGTGTACCCCTTTTTATATTGCTGGGAGGGGTACCGTAACCCACTTAAGTATTGCTATTAAACCACTTCTTGTTCAATACTACAATGTGCCAATGAACCCTTAGGTTCCGTTTTTCTCTGCAACTTATGCGCGGGCGTGGGCAGTTGCCCTCACAACAGTCAACAGCCTTATGACTCAATTTCACGCTGGCACCTCTCGATTTGCTCAACAAGCAACATTTATGCCGACTCAGCTGAACATGGATTGTTCAGAAACGCAATTCAACATTCTCTGCCATATGGCGTTAAAACCCACAATGTCTGTTTCCTTGACACTATTCAACATGGAATAAAGTACCAATTGCACTGCTTCACAAATTAATCGTTCTTCAACAGCGCATGCAAAAGAGCGTCACATCGGAAGAAAGTCGATAGCGACTGCCGCTCGACGCGTAATCACTGCACATAAAACAGGAACGCAAGAATGTCAATTTACATTCGGACAATGACCTGTCTACGCAGTTTTTCCCTTGTGATCCAAGAAACAAATTCTCCGAAATAAATAAAAAAGCAACGGTCTCACCCAGCTCGATGACAAGTTGTCTTCTCAACGCTGTAGTTCATGAGGACAAAGAACATCTAGGCCAACTGCTGCCACGACCACGGACTTCATTCGAACTCTACGATGTTTTATCGTGGAAATCGCCAATACTTCGAAACATCAGCATTTGGAGTTAATTTTGTATCGAACCATAAAATCAACTGCATTGCTATCTGTTCCAGTTCCACTTTCAAGCGATGCTGATAGGATAGCGAGTAACAAGCGCCATTTTCGAAGCCTCCATCGCCGGTCGCTTGTTTTCACTCCTCTACAACCATAAAAAAAAAAAAACGTCTTCTCCGGTCGAAAACTATATATATTTTTTTTAACCCCAACCTAAAAAAAGAACCTCTCTTAACAATACTTACACACAATACAAAAGAAACGCGGTTTTTCATAGAAAACCTCCTCGCCACAACAAAGCTTAGCAATCGACGCCAAAACATTGTTGTCGCGAAGGGGAATTTACATCGCTCTTCATAATTGCTCTTAACAATTACCTAGAAAACTAAGCTTATCATGCACATTACAATAAATTGCAACCAATCTTTCACAAATTTATAACGACAACACCACAAACACGATATACAACCGAGTGAACTACATAAAATATACAACGAACAGAGCATACACCTACACATATGCACGCACGCACCACCCCCAACAAATGAAACACACACTGACCCTCAGTCACAAACTATTCAGCCAAAATGCAAGTGATCAAAAAGATAGAGCTACGTTTGGGCCAAATTTGGAAAAGGATTTGTTTAACTCAGCAAGAAGGTGGACACTCAGTATCGACAATAGCTATTAGAATGAAACCAAAACAAATTGTGTTAACAATGAGCATTGAGAATTTTACTGGCAGCCCCTCATGGTGTTATAGATTCATGGCTGGGTATCATTTATCTGTGCATACACCCATGCTACCCCCCCTAAAAGTCCGTACGTTGATTTTGATCATTCTGTATATAATGACCACTTATTTGACCAATTATGTATTAAATAAATTTCTCCCTCAACAGGGCGACATCCCAGCTCAGAATGAGCAAGGCAACATCCCGGCCAAGAATGATCAGTACCCTACTAGTCATCTCCTTTTTGTTGACAACTAAGGAACATATTCACTTAGACAGTAGAACCTCTGTATAATGAACGTCAATAAAGTCAAATTACCTCTGTAACAATTGGTCCTGGCATAAATCCTATTGAATTTTATATTCAGTTTTTATGTCACAAGCTTTGCCCAGTCAGCAGCTGTGACTTTGGCATTAGGCTTATTTTATTGGCAAAATTACAAAAACAACGTTTTCGCACTAAACTACCCATAATGCACTGCACAGCAATAATAACTGCCTGTTGGAAAGCTCAAACGTGCGAGCATGTTAAAAAAATTATTTTCTATAAGAATCGGCACAAGAACTACTGCAAAAGCTGTCGAAACACTGATGATTTTTTTATATTAATAAACATTTTTACACTGAGTGGCCAAAAAAGTAGAGCACACCCTCTAATAACAAGATGGTCCACCTTTAACTCTGATCACAGCTGATATTTTTCTTGTATGGACTCAACAAGATGCTGATACCATTGCTGAGGAATGTTGGGTCAGATTAGATAGGGCATTTCCAAACTTTCAAGTGATCTTTTGACTTCGTCCCACAAATGCTCAATAGGACTGAGGTCAGGGGACTGAGCTGGCCATGGAAGTAGACTAAACTCTGATTGATGTTCCTCAAACCAATTTGTGACCGACCGAGGCACGGTGGCAAGGTGCACTGTCCTGCTGGAAGTGACCATCTCCAGAAGGGAACATCATAGCCATAGACAAGTGCAAGTGATCGACAATGATATTGAGGATAGCTGTGTTGTTAGAGTTGTGTCCACAGATATCGAGGGACCCAGAGTACTCCAGGAAAACATTCCCCACACAATAATTCCACCACCACCAGCCTGAAGAGTTGTCATTTGGGAGTATGGGGTCCAAGAACTCCTGCAGTTTGTGCCATAATCTGATCCTGCCGTCTGCATGATGCAGCAGGAAACGAGATTCATTGGACCAGGCTACTTTTTTCCACTCCTCAAGTGACCCATTACGTCATCGTTCCTGGGCTCACAACAGGCGCCTTTTCCTATTGTTCTCTGATACCAAAGGCACTCTTGATGGTCTCCTTTGCAAAGTCAGTCTTGTTGTGCATTGGGATATGCTTTGTGATGCACTTGGATTGAATACAGCTATAATTTGTCGTGTTGAATTCACCTCTCTCGTTCACTAGCCTTTTTCGACCAGAACATCCTTATTGCTTGAAGTCTTTTTCTGAACTGCCACTCTCTAAACACCCGAGATACTGTTCAGCTTTCAAATTTTAATTTTTTCAGAAAAAATAATTGTGATCCAAACAAAATTTTCAGCAACGGTGACCTGCATGATTTTAGACATCCATCAATGTCATGTATCAAAAAAGTTAAGAAGCATTCAAATTAGAGAACAAAACGACGTCTGCAGGTAAAAGGAGCAGACACTTAAAATACCACAGAGCCTTTAATACAATTTACATTTTTGTACAAAGGACTACAAAATACATATTGTTATTCAATAAAACCATCGTCTGCGCCAATGACAGCCTGCACACGCTGTCGGAACCACTGGCAGGCAGCAATGAGGTGGGTCTTCTGGATTTCTGCCATTGCCTCCACAATAGCTGGCCTGAGAGCTTCAATGGTGTCGTGTGTATGCTTGTTGAACTCCCTCAACGACGCCTCAGACATAATTATTATTATTATTATTACTAATTTTCAGCACTCTCGGGGAGTAAAATTTTTTATAAAAGGCTTAAAATTAAGAAAACCAACGTCAATATGCTAAAAGAAAGAGAAAACCCAGGCTTAAAACTTGAGCTATCGCGCTTTGATAAAAAAAAAAAAAGTCGAAGGATATATAACATATCATTGGAGATCAATGTAGTAGTTGTGCAACCGATGGTTAAAATGGCGACAAGAAACGGTACATCGAGTTGAAACGCACAAAAATACAGATAAACGTATTTCAAATGGTAATTCACTCCAAAGGACTATTGCATTATAAGGAAAACATTTCGTTTTGTAAGCTGACGTCTTGGTTGGTACTACAAATAGAAATCTATGAGTTATACGAATATTATCACCGGAAGCGAACCAGGCCTTAACAAACGCAGCAGGATGGCAATCTTCTCGTAAGTCTGTGGACAATTCAATGGTCAATGACGCCTTACTAATAGAAGTAAGAATCGGTAATTGGTGGCTAGAACACATGGTTGTCACGGAATCTAGCCTATTCACTTTGAAGGCTGTCCTGATTAGACGATTGTATGCTACCGTTAATATCTTTATGCTCACTGTCGTAGATGATGACCAGAAGACGGCCCCGTACTCAATTTTCGGAACAATGACCGCAGTGATAAATTGACAAATTTGAGTAATGTTCAGTAGAGATCTTATCCTTTAGACCAAATAGATTTTACTATTAAGAGTAGTAATAAGTTGGTCAATATGGTCATTGAAACTAAGACTCGGATCGAAAATAATGGCCAGTGTCTTAATCGTTTTTGAAGAGATCCCGACTTTATGGCCAGTCATAATATTGATTTTTGTAGAATTGAGACAAGCCTCTACTACTACACCAATTTGACAGGTATGTGACATCGTAGCAGTGCACACAAGTCTCGTATGCCTGTCCCCTGTATCTTTATTATTGGACTGTCCTCATATGATTTAATTGATCCATTACTATGTTTTATTTGAAAATCTTAGTTATCTAAGCAGGCAAAGGTATTAAAATGTGAACAAAGCTAGTTCAGTAACACGCCACCAGTCCAATTCTTTAACTCATTTGTCTGGTTTTCTATTCATATACAGAAAACAAGCTTATTCATTATTTGATCCATTTAAATTGCATTGCTTATTGAAATTGTTGCCATTGTATTTGACGTGCTTCAATAGCAAAAATGGTTCAAAGCATTCCATTCAGAAAAAAAAAAAAAAATTGTAAAAACCACAGCCTTTTATTCTCCACACCCCACCTCCCCAGAATTTAGAAAAGTGTATAAATATACGATAATAATTTGCCAGTGTAAATTCTAAATATGGAGCCAATTAGAATTTTACATTGAGGGTAATCAATTTTTTATGCTTATTCATTGTATTTAATTATTACTCTCAAAACTAAAATGGGGATATCAGAAAGTATGCCATTTATTTTTTAACGGAAGAAATACAGGATGTTCACATGAACTCTGACACATTTTATTTGCAAATAAATAGAAAAGTTTACATCCAATTAACATGTACATTTGCACAAGCCTTCTCACACACAAGAAGTTTAATCACACCTCTACGTGACCACCGTTTCTCAATACGCAGGTCCTGAAACGAGCAGACAACACATTCCAGGTGTTTCCCAACATTTGTTGTGGGACCCCTGTGATGTTTCTCTTCAGGTCAGCGAGATCGATAACGCGTTCACATACCCTAGATATGCCCCCACAGGAAAAAGTTTGCTGGTGTCAAATCAGGGGAATTTGGCAGCCAGGGAATTGGCCGCACCAGCTATTGTTGAAGACAGCATTCAGGTACTCACGAATTGCAAGAGCCCAATGCGGTGGGGTGCCATCTGGCTGGAAAATTACAAAGTTTCCTAACATGTCTAAGTAACTGTTCCACCTAACAGTTTCCTCTGCAAAGAAGAAAGGTCCGATGATTCGATGACGTGTTAACCCACACCAAACGTTAACATTTGATGATGCCCGTTCGAGCTCGTAAAACTGATGTGGATTTTCTCGACCCCATACGACAGTGTTATGAGTATTCACCCTGCCACTAACGTGGAATGTGGCTTCGTCTGTAAACAGCCATCGATCCAGGAAATTAGGCTCTATCCGGACTCGGTCGATCATCATCTCACAAAATGCCTGACGCTTAGGATAATCCATCTCTTTTAGGGCTTGAACACGTTGGATTCTGTACGGATACAATTTTAACCGGCGCCGAACAATCTTACGACTGGTCGACAATGGAATCTCAGCTTGTAGAGCCAATCGCCGCAAAGATTTGTTAGGGCTACGTTGCATTGCTTGCTCCACTGAAATCGGTTTCTTGCTGCTGCCCTCTAGCCTACAAATGCTCCCGGTCTCCTTGATCCGATTGAACCACTCAAGAATGCCTCCTCTACTAGGTGCTCGTTTGGTTTTGCAAACCTTTCGAAATTCATGTTGAACAGCAGTAACACTTTCCAATTTCGCATGCCAAATTATGCACTGAGCCTTCTATTGTACATTTGTCGCCATCTTTACTTCCCGACGCATGTGCCGGAAACAGAAGTAAAACGTGCGCGCAGTGTTGCCTACTACAAAAACTTCTTGGGTGCAAACGTGTTAATCGGATGTAAACTTTCCTATTAATTTGCAAATAAAATGTGTCAGAATTCATGTGAACACCCTGTATAGTCGCTACGTAAAAGTTAACATAACCAAAAATAAAGCCAAGTACGTGCACAGAGATTGCATAACAAAAAATGTTCCTGCACATATCACTATGCAATACCAGTCATTTAAAAATGGCCGCTGCTATCATATCATCAATATGGGGAGGGCGCTGCTGCTCAGCATAGATTTGGGAAGGATGCCTAATTAAATTAACAGACATTAGTTTCCGAACCAGATGTTACAGAGTTTGGTGGCGCTTTTTTGCTTCATCGAAATAGCATAGAAACAGTTACGAGCTACGCCTCCCGTTCTACCTCTTCCCTGATAGAAGTTTACGGTGCCAACAGTCTGAACTATTCCAATGTGTGCAAATGGTGTAAAATATTTCGGAAAGGAAGAGTTAGCCTTGCCGATAAACAGCGTTCTGGGTGGCCTGCACCAGCAGCAACACAAGCCATTATCGAGGACCTTAACAAAACAATTGGAGTAAACCATCACATTTCCTTGAAAGAAGTGAGTGAAATGTTTCCACATATCCTATTGATCTGCATGGTGCATGAGAAGCTTGCATACCACAAAATCTGCTCGCATTAGATTCCAAAAAGTCTGACACCAGAACAAACCAGCAACAGAATGACATTCAGTCAACAACATCTGCAGCAATACAACCAGGAAAAAAATGCGTTTCTGAAGACAATGTGACAGGAGATGAGTCCTGGGTATTGCACTTCACAAGAGCCTAAAACTGCAAGCATGGTTTGGAAAAATCCACACTTTCCAGTTCGCAAAATATTCAAAGTTCCTTCATCTGCTCGGAAGATTATGCTTACAGTTTTTGGGATATACAATGCATCCTGTTCGCAGAGTTCCTGCCTCGTGGGTCAACCATCAATGCCGCTATCTATTGTGGTGAATTGTTGACTAAACTGAGGCATGCTGTTCAGGATAAGCGACCAGAAACAGGAAATGAAGTTAGAAGACTACCACCCTCGGACTACCACCTCTTTGGTCCCATGAAGAGATTTCTTGGTGGTCAAATCAAAAAAAAAAATAAATGGCGCTACTTTCCAATATCTCCTCGTACTTCATGAAAACCTGAAAAATAAAACGACATAAGAGAGAATAATAAGCTTCCTACCTGCTTTTCATTTGGAGCTACTGTAACTCTCCTCGAAGCCAGCCCAACAACAATGTATTGACTGAGTGGTGATAAACTCACTGAAATTGCATTTGGACCAAAATAATATGAATAAAGGCAACATCCAAAAGTATTTTTCTCTAAAGAATAAATGCCAACAACGGTTGCACTTGGTAAGCCAACTGTCCCAGGTACAAGTGTTGCTAAAAGATGGCCATCAGAAGATATATCTACACTGGCATCATTGTGAATTTTGCACTCTGATACGACTAAGTTTGCCTGAGCTAAAAGATAAAAAAATATTGCACACTTAACAAGATTTTCTTAAAAACAAATCATGAGAAATAGCTGCATGTGAATAGAAATCATCACCTATAAGACACGAAGATGATCTACACCGAGGAGCAACTAAATTAGAAAAACGACTGGCGTTATGCAGCAACAGAACGACGTACTAAACACATTTGATCATCGGCAAATTGTCGGGAGCTGACGAATAGGTTGTCATGCAGCACCTTCTGGGGTCTGTTTACATGGACTGAAATGGGACCCCCTCATACATGTGACATCGTCCCTCACAGGCGAATGTTGATGATCATGCACGTCTTCAACATCCCAATGGAAAGACAACAAGACAATGCACCATGCCATTGCTCCCGAATTGCATCTGCAAGGCGGGATGAATACTCGACTTGAGCTTGCTTCCTTGGCCAGCTAGGTCACCTGACCTTTCCCATCGAGCGCATCTGGGATGCAATCAAGAGAGATCATCGAACTTCAGACCCCCCCCCCTCCATCAAATCTTTGTGAACTGTGGGAGTTTCCAGGGATCGTGGAATAGTATGGCTTCCAGTGTCTTGTCGAGACAAATCGCCGCCGTAATCGGGGTGAAAGGTGGTGCTACACAATACTAGACATGTATCTCTAATTCAATTGCTGCTCAGTGTATATTCAACGACGACTGAAACCGAATTAATAAACTAAAATAAAAAAAAAGCAAGAAAATAGCGTATGCATTACGGTCACTTATTGATGGAATCTGTAATCTGCTGAAATCCCAACACTGAATACGATGCGTGAGACTCATAACGTTATTTACAACTGCAAAGTCAGAACTTCCTAGAAAAGTCCCTAGAACGTCAAAAGAAATGTTGATAAGATAACATTCAAAATCAGAAACGGAAATTAACAAAAACTAAAGACAAAAAAAAAACTTGCCTGCAATAGCTCTATTGATGACCAATTGCAATGCGTTTGTTCGTTGAATGCTTTCTTCAAATAATGACGCAACGTAATTGGGATGAAGGTAGACCGAACTATTTCCTGGCCTGTTGGGGCCCGAACTGCTGCTGCTGGCTGCCTGGTAGTCCATATACTGTTGTTGTGGAGATTGCTGGTTTTGCAGAATCGAACCGAGCGGAGGAGATCTCGGTCGGAAAAGTGGCTGAGACTCCTGTTCCATTTCATTTGGAAGCGGATCAGGAGGATCAATTTGCACTTGGGGAATTGACAAAGTAGATGGTGAAGACGACCCTGCTGTCATTTGAGATGACGAGGATGATGGCATAGGAGTACTCGATGATGGAGGCGACAGATGAGCAGGAACTGATCTTTGGGAGGAGGATGAGAAGCTACTGTGAATGCTTTCCCTGGTGCTAGGATTTAGGCTACTTGCACCGTGAGGATTTCTAAGTTGTGACGACGAAGGCGCAAGGCAAGATTGCAATGCAGCCTGTGCCAGTCCATGACTCAAGCTCCTTCTGGAATCACCACTCACCGGAATTGATCGTTCTGTTTGAAAACCTAGAGAATATTTTTTTAAGATATCTCATTATGACGAGCTAAAAATAAAAGCGAACGTTTAAAAACTTTTAAAATGTTAGATATTGAGGGACAATTCACTCTTTACCTTTTAGAGTGGGTCTTTAGCAATAACAAACTGACATTGTTATAATCAAACGTTCATCACGACAGTAGTTTTTTATGAGCAATTTTTTTTTTAGTGAGATATTTAGCGAGCGAGGAATTTCTCTTCTCACTCTCGTATAACGGAACATGATTTCTCTCTCTCTTAAGTTCTTCACGCAACAGAACACGATTTCTCTTTCTCTTATTCCTCATGCAAGAGAACATATAGTTTTTCTTTATTGTCGTGTACAATAATGTAACTGTTTACACACTCGTGTACGTGCTTAATAATGTAACATACATGCATGTAACCTTGCTGAATTCTTGAGAACGGTGATCTTCCCCTCACCTCCCTTCTTAAGTAGTTTTCTGTATTAACGTTTCAATATTCCATAAGTTAATAAAATTATCTTTAACTTAACACTTCAACGTGATAGATTATTTCAAATCGATCCTCAAGATATAGGAATGCCTCCATTTATTTTATCTATTAGGAGCATAATACATTAATGAATACTCTCTGATAAAGCAGCGCATGTATAAAATTCACAGAATAAAAAAAAAGCTACAAAGATGTATACATGCTTATCAGAAAAAGAGAAGAAAGAAAGAAAAAAAACTAACAATCAAAAAGAGACTTACAACTTTATCATTCCTTTTTCATGTCACATGCTCATGAGACTCTATTGTTACTCATTCCAAAACATCTCCTATTGTTGATGTCCATATTTTGACTTTCATATACAAGACATTTTTTTTATGATAACATAAATTTAGTACGAAATTGTATTATAAAAACTAATTAAACTAAACAAAATATTTTTATTAATAAATCAACCAACAATTTCTCTCTCTCCCTTATTTCCTTGCGCAATGGAACACGATTTCTCTCTTACAGACGTTGAATCAAAAGTAGTGGCCGATCATCACGCAAAATTTTAAACGGCACCAGACAGGAACCACTCATTGCTAATCTTCAAAGTAGAGCCCATCCTGCTCGATGGTCTTCATCCAACGATCAGCCAGTTGGCGGATGCCCTCGCGAAACCACTCCACCGGTTTCTGGGAGTCTTCAACCTCACTGACATTGGCGAAGCGCCGTCCACGCAGGAAGAGCACCATGGACCAGAAGAGATGGTAGTTGGAAGGTGCCGGGTCGGAACTGTATGCTGGATGTGGCAGAATCTCAATTTTTTCCAGCAGTTGACGACACACCTTCACCTGTTGTTGTGCTTGTGCGGGCGTCAGCTCGTGGGGCACAACTCGGCAGCTCCTGTTGACCTCTCCCATAGCGTGCAAATGTCGAACCACACTCAATGTCCCGATGTCCGCCGCTAGTCCACGGGTGGTGCTGCCTGCGTTGGCTTTCACTTGTCACCGTAGGGCTGCATCATCCACTTCTTTGGGTCATCCGCTCCTTGGCGCATCTTTCAGGCCCGTCTCCAGACGAAAAGCGGGAGAACCACAGTCGTGCTATCCGTTCCTTAGTCACACCCTGACCTTCCACCCTGCAAATTTTGGCGGCTGCTGCTTGCACACTGGTCCCCTTTTTCCAATAGTGACGAAGGAGCCCACTTGTCACCAATTTTTCTGCCATATTTTTTAACACTGGCTGACACAGGTGGCACAATGTCTATGACATTCAAATTCATACTGACATTTCTTCCCACTCTTTTCTCTTAATAAACTGCAATATACCCTTGTGGTAAATGGTCTTCGTCCAGAATTCATCAAACTCTAACCCCCCTGCCAAGTCGGCCACTACTTTTGACTCAACCTCTATATTTCCTTGCACAATGGAGCATGAATTCTCTCTCTCTCATTTCATGTTTCGACACTACTATTGCTAAAGACTCCGTTAAAGCAGATAGTGAAATGGCCCGAATCTTAAATGGAATATTTTTTAAAATTCATTTTCCAATCGTACCAATTTACAAAAATTTATTAAATATCAAGAAAATTTTATATATGGATAATTATCAATATTAAATAGTTTAAAAATAAGAGGTCTATCCAGAAAACATCTGTCCATTGTTAACGTAACAAAAAATGTTTGCATGACATCAATGTTGGTTTGTTTGTTTTTTTAGCCACGTCAACATGTAGGTCACATGACTAATCTTAACCTAACCTTAACAATCCCAAGAAGAGTCTACATGACCAGTTTCATTATGCATTCCCACAGGCAAGATTCAAACCTGCATCCCTACAGATTCAAAAAATAGAAAGCCTACGCACCAAAGCTCTCATTCACGACACTGAGATAACATAGCAGTCAAATGAACCGAGCAAGGAGCAATGAATGCATCAAATTTTGTGTTCAGTTTGAAACTATTTGGATAAGTCAAAAAACTTTCGGGGAGAATGCAATAAACACGGCTCCGGACTTTCACTAATTTTTAAGCACCTTTCTGCCACCACGGCTCCAAGATCTGTCAAGGCTTGATTTTCAGGAATTTGTAAGTGGCTCTTCCAGATGTTTTCAATCAGGACTACGTTTAAAAAATTATTACATCGTCTACAGTGGGAGAACAGCGAGCTGTTATAAAGTTTTTTTTTCCGCAAAAGGTAAGAAACCAACGGAAATTCATGGAGAATTGGTAGAATTTAAAGTGAAGACTGTCTGAGCTATTCCAATGTGTGCAAATGGTATAAATTTTTTTTCGGGAAGGAAGAGTTAGCCTTGCCGCTAAATAGCGTTCTGGGTGGCCTGCGTCAGCGGTATCACCAGTCATTATCGAGAAAATTCACAACACAATCAGAGAAAACCGTCACATTTCTTTGAAAGAAGTGAGTGAAATGTTTAACATATCCTATGGAAGCTTAGGGCGTGTCTAAAAAGTCCGACCGGTCGCCAACAGGTCACGTGGTACGATCAGCGATCGGTCGGCAGCCGTTTGCTTCCGTTTGTTCGTTCATGGACAGCGCGGTCGTGAGCATTCTGCTTCAAAATGGCGTGACAGCAAGTTTCCTCCTCATTTAAGTTACTACGAATTAAAATTGTGTGCATACATAAATTTTCTTCACCCGTCTTTTCTTTTTCGTATTCATTTCTTGTTTCATGATGCTGTCCAATGATGTATTTCTCTATCTCCTTTCTCCAAAATATATTTATTACGTATTGGGCATTCGAACACTTGAATTTTCTACTTTCGTCCGCCATTTTGATTCTACTCATCGAGGCAGCCGACCGGCATTGGACTCCGGTCGCGATTAGTGCGACCGGTCGCGTTATAAAAACGCTCATCGCGACCGATCGTTATTTTATGGACAAGCTGTTCGCGACGGGCTTCGACTGGTCGCGACCGGTCGGACTTTTTAGACACACCCTTAGATAACACAAGTCTGATCATGTTGGATTCCAACAAAGTCTGACATTGGAACAGCCCCGCGGCAACAGAATGGCGTGAATCTGCAACATCTGCAGTGGTACAACCAGGAGATGGAAAATGCGTTTCTGAATGGCCTTGTCGCAGGAGACGAGTCCTGGGTCATGCACTTCACACCTGAGCCTAAAACCGCCAGCATTGTGTGGAAACATTCACATTCTCTGCTTCGCAACAAATTCAAAGTTCCTCCTTCAGCTCGGAAGATTATGCTTACAGTTTTTTGAGAGTTCCTGCCTGGTGGGTCAACCGTCAACACCGTTACCTACTGCAAAACACTGACTAGACTGCAGTATGCTATTCGGGATAAGCGACCAGTAAGAGGAAACTATGTCAGACTTCTTCACGGCAAAGCACACCTGTACCTGGCCAACGTCCTCCAAGCAAAAGTGGTCCATTTCGGTTGGGTCTGGAATTAGTGCCCTCACACTACCACCTCTTTGGTCCCATGAAAAGATTTCTGGATGGTCAGAGGTTTGAGACTGATGAGGAACTCCGCCACGTGCCATTGGCTGTATTCACAGCTGACGGAGTTCTATGAACGGTGTATTCTAAAATGAAATTGGTAAAGGCGATATACATCGGACCAGGAATAGTTATTGGTATTGGTATGGGTGGGAGGGCTCAATGTACAGAAACAGGGGGGTGGAGGATCGGAAGGAGATGTGGAGACCAAGCGAAGAAAGGAAATTAGTTGGACAGGGATGGGACTGGATGCTTAGGGTTAAGGAAGGCAAATTTTCTGCGACTTAATAGATGGGAAAAGGTGAAGGGAGAAAAACCATTCATACATGCAAGGGAGCGGATAATGCAGAATTCAGAGGAACGACAAGAAGGGTGAGGGGTAGCTTGAGAGCACGATCTATGAGGAAACGGAAGGAAGCAAGTTTACTGTAGTTTTCTTTCTGTATTTTGTTATCTTATTCGTTTACGGATCAGGTCTTTATTCATTTTTTAATTATTTTTATTCTATATTGTCCGTTGTTTATTATCCAATCGCTATTTTTCTGCTTTAATCCAGTTAGTGTATTTCTATATTTTATAATGTACCCCCAAGGTGGCTAGCGACCGGGAAAAGTCAGGGAATTTTTTGTAACGAGGAAAAGTCAGAGAATGTTACTTTTCATTCTTATCCAATCAATGTACAGCTATGCTGTTTATTTTGCTTCTACATTCATTGTACCCAGATTATATTACTCTTTGCTTTTATCTTGCCATTCGTTGCACTTTACCCAATCATATTACTCCACTGTACCATATAAGGGCGAGAAGCCTCTCGTGTAGTTTATATCCTTGATAAAGCCGGGAATAAATGACGAAACTAGTCGGAAACTCTGTTCTCCCTTTATTTTATTGTAAAATCAATCTCTAAGGACACCCATTTTGTTGACTGTATTCTAAAATGGTGCAGTATTGGGATAAATGCCTTAATCGTCAAGGTTGCTATGTGAAAAAGTAGATAAAGACGTGCAGTTTCAGCTGCACGTATGTTTTATAATTTTCTTTCTGGATAGACCTTGCATAAAATGTGGCTAATTTAGTTTAACTAATTCAGGACTAATCAAATACTTTACCTTGTGATACTGCCTGTGGTGCTTGGGCAGAAAGATTAGATGAACGATTCCGAAGATTTGCCGAACTAGTTGCAGCATCTCTTCGTGAAGCATTATTGCTAGAAATGTTAAAATGCTAATTAAATTAATGTTGACCTATTCCACTGCATAAACCTATCATGACTGGACATTCATTACCTTTCTGGAACATTATGCTGATCTGATTCTAAGGCAAATATTCTCTCTAATAATCTTGTTAAATGTTGCCTGAGTTCTAAGAAAAATAAAAATCAATACACTTAATAAAGTTTAATGTAGAATTGTGCACATAAGGCACAATAATTCCAAATTTTCACTTCTAGATTTGTTAACTTTAATAATTTACTCCGTATAAGAGCCACGAATTAAAGTTAGAATTGATTATAAACATCAAAAACAGTCATATCCATCAATAGCAGGGTTTGAACGATACTATAGATACAGAGTACGTATATATACTTTAGGCTTCAATATTCAATACTATTTCATAAGTATCGAGTACTTTTCCAAAAATTTATCTCCGTTTAATGATCGCTCATCTATCAGTACCCATCATGTCGCATTGAAGGTTTAGAGTGAAGTCTCAGTTGATTCTTGCTCATTTTAGCAACAACACGATGCTATTTTCCATGATTCATTTGCTTTTAACTGGCCAATCAGCCAATCATTGAAGCGGCTCATCATCAACATCATCATCATCCTTAAAAAGTGAAACTGAGCGACCTTTTTTCTGTTGCTTTGTTTTGCTTTGATTCTTTGCATTGATTTCTGAAGATCATCTTCATATTCAATGCCGAGTAGTATTGATACTTTCAGGTTGATTACTTTACACAGGGCAATTCAAAAGTCCCTGAACTGCAAGTTTAAGACATATTTACTGCAAAACCATAAAAAAATATCCGAGTATTGCTGCTTGCGGTAGTTGTCTACGATCTAAGGATTGCACTACATAACATGAGAGACAGGGAAAACAACTGTATGATGTTGTATACTAG
Source organism: Rhysida immarginata (assembly GCA_023313115.1). Classification (NCBI taxonomy): domain Eukaryota; kingdom Metazoa; phylum Arthropoda; class Chilopoda; order Scolopendromorpha; family Scolopendridae; genus Rhysida; species Rhysida immarginata. Next base: position 1,274,025 of record JAHWFO010011261.1, read on the forward strand.
TTTTACGCGACAGGCTATGCGTATAAGCCTAAAAGTGCCCAACGGAGTGTGGTGACGACCGCGTTTCTGGCGAAAGTTCAAGCTTCCCTGCAGAACTCTCCGCAGAAGTCACTTCAGCAGCTGTCTCAAGAGTTAGGGACTTCGTATTCAGCCTTCCAGAGGGCTACTAAACATCTGCAGCTACGGCCGTACTAGTGCAAGAGCTTCGTTCTTTGGAATCAGAAAAAACGCATTGCTTATTGCGCTAAGTTTTAAGATTTTAAGCGCAAGAGTTTTACTGCATGAAGTTGGACTTCGTTTTTGGGCGAGAACATAACGTCTCTGCTTTCACATTGTGTAGCGTGTTCCAAAGGTCACATAGAAATGCCACAAGCAGCGATACTCAGTTATCTTTTATGGTTTTGCAGTATATACGTTTTAAACTTGGATTCAAGGACTTTCGAATCGCCTTGCAGTATCAATACTCCTTGTTCAAGACCACATGAGTACTCTGTATCAATACCATTGCCAATAAAAGAAATGGTCTTATGGCTCTTGCCATCCCCAATGCTATGAATCTTTAACAATCGTTAATGTATAGACTTTTGTGATACTAGCACCAGCTAGTGAGTGCTCATTGAATCACTGTAAAAATAACTTTTTTTTGAAAAACTGAACTTATTGACAGTAGTGTTCAAGCTGCGTGATGCCTTAAAGAGATTAAGGCTAGGGTCCCACTTGCGTAAAAAAACAGCTGAAACATACAACGGAATGCGTAGAAAAAATGCGTTTTTGACTGCAGAAATACCATGAGAAAAGTTTTCCGTGAAAGCTTTACGCATACACTGTCTTTCAGGTTATTATTTTAGAAATCCATCTGCATGTTTATCGACCACACATGCAAAGAAGGGGATATGGCGCCATCTGGTGGCCAATCTACTGATCATGAATGGTGCACTTTATCCGTCATAGAAGATTTGTTGAATTCGGACTGAAGGAATTCAAATATTTAAGATGCTAACCTAATCAAAATGCAACAGATTTAATGGATGAATTAAGATTTATTTTAGTAAAACGATGAGGGGAAAAAAGTACAGTTAAGAATACGTGCTGCTATATCAAAACAAACACTGAAGTATGGCTTCCAAAACATGGAATCTGAGATTGGTCGACAAAAGACTGGAGGCAGCACAAATGCGTTTTCTGAGAACAACTTTCGGAGCAACCTTAAGAGACAAAATTAGAAGCGAAGAAACCAGATTACAGTTGGAGCAAGACATCATAGTGGACGAAATTCAAAATTATCAAGAGAAATGAAAAAGACATGAGCAGTGGATGCATATCAGCAGACATTCACGTAGTACCCTCTAGGCCAAATGGGAACGTCCAAAAACGAGATGGACAGACCTGTACAGAATTCAGCCTCGTAACGGGTCTGGGGCCCAATCCTCGATTTGGAAGGAGAAGGGGAGGAGAAGAAGAAAATCAAAAAAAGTTAAGTTGCACAATGCCAATAAATCCGATACAAAGCATGCAGGCATATTCCAGGTATTTCATAACGTGAATGGATTTTAGATTCGAAAAACAAAACTGACACGTCAATGATGATGAATGAATGAATGAATGAATGAATGAATGGTAGATAATCAAATTTTATTTTTATAAAATAGAAAAGATGATTACCTTGAAGCTGAATATCTATACCAGACTGTGATGTTAACGACCCAATCACATCTCGATTTACTTCGGCTAATACAACATCCCTGTCAAAATCTGTAAACAGATTTCACAAAAACAACAATGTGAAATGTGGTTACTTTAATGAAAAAAATATTACGATTTCATATGAAAATGAAAAACGGAGCATTTAAAAACTTAAAGATTTTTAAAGATTTGTGCAATTACCTCAAAAATTAAGAAAAGAAAATTTTGGTAGAGCATTTAAACGTACTGTATGTACTGTAGAGTTTGTTTTTTGTTTTTTTTCCGAAAACCATTAATCGGTACATTATTTAACAAAAAATTAAGTAAAAAGCAGTTGAATTGAACAACCAAAAAGGGGGAACCTCTAATCTGAACTCGTATCTTACAAATGCCATTCATGAAGCGGCGAGGGAAGAGGAAGAACTCGCTCGAGTCCAAGTTGGATGAATATGGCGGGTAGGGTAGTATTTCGAACCCCATCAGCTTTGACTTGATGGACTCCAGTCATACAGCAGTCTGAGAGGACCATCGTCAAAACTTGCTTCGCAATTTGTGGCTCCTCACAGATGGAGGTGCGTCTGCTCCGAGGTTCGTCTTCCACACTTGTCTAGCCGCACTGGAAACGTCAATGCGACGGGGCACTGTTATCTTAAACGGTCAGTAACTACTCATCGATTTGTTTGCCGTTGTTCCCCTTCAAATAAAGGAACCTTACCACGACTCACACCTCCAATTTTTCGACAGTTTGTGACATTTTGCTTTCGAGGCTCTGGTGGCATTTAGCAGTACTGCACCAAATGTCGCTTTGTGTCCTCCAGCACTCGACGGATGTCGCTTACCAGTGGCACCACACCTTTTCAAAAGCAATCGTTCTTTCGTGTTGATTCTGTTGACTTTATGACTTCTGGAGGAAGTGGTTGTGTCACATGATCATGCCATTTTTGGTTCAGCGATGCCATTACCATGGTGTTCTCAGTAGCGTTAGATTGCTTTTTTATAATTTTTTCATAACATGGCAAGCCTTGTTCTTGATGAGTATTTGCTATCATTTATTTGTATGTTATACGAGGTTAGAGTAATTATAAACTGGATGACAAAAGTATGCTCCCAACGCCATCTATCGACATTCAGTTGAATCGGAATTAAAAAAAATCGTGTATACGGGGTGATTCAAAACTTAAAGTACAACTTTTTAGGGCAGATACAAACCTCAAAAAGAGAACAGAATCACGTAGGAATGTATGACTGGAAATGTCAATCGGATCAACTAGAGGGTGCTGTTCGCCATTCAGCTCTAAGTCATTTAAAAGTCCCGACTCCGTATGGAGAGCATGCAACAATTTACGAACGCTGAAATGGCGGACACATAACAAGTGCATGGTGCAGTTGACTATAGGGCTCCAGCTTATTTTTCCCGTGCCGTACATGATTACTTGAACAATACATTTGCGCTTCAATGGATTCGGCGTGCTGGACCCGTCCCATGGCTACCACGATCGCCCTATTTACCTAACCTGGATTTCTTCCTGCGGGGTACCCTCATAGGCATGGAATCCTGGCGAATTATTTAAGAAATATTTAATTATCCAAAACTGTGATCATAATTGTCCAAAGATATTGCGTTTTTAAAAATGATGTTGTTTAGCGCTGCGAGCTTATTGTCGCGAGTGTGATTTTTTAGTGACAGAAAAAACTTCTTTTTTCTCTTCGATCAAGGCAGTGCAGTGAAGATAGGAGAGACTCTTGAGCAAGCAGAACCGAAGGCATCAGTTCGACTTCATAGTCGCGATGTCGCCCACGCTATAGGGGCCATTCTCGTTATGAATAACCCAAAGAAGAAAAGGGGATGCTGCCCTACACAGAGTTGTACCGATTCAGTGGAAACACTTTTGCCAACTGAAGACTAAAAAAGGCAGGCTAGATCCGTTTTACGGTCTTAAATTTGGTTGGTTTACGATAGACGAGATTAAACATTCCTTCATGTACAAGAACTACTTCAGAGCCTCACCCACTGTTCCAAGAGGTGCGACTTGGATGATGACGATGCAAGGAAGAACCCTGTTGATCCATGGTGTTCGAAAGACATTAGAGAGCCACGCTGAGTACCGCTTCGAGAAAGACCTGCAATTACGATGGATACCTGATGAACAACTGAATTTGGATGTGCGGTATCGTAGGTTTAAGGGACAACATTACCAACAGGATCCGTGGTCTTTGCTTATCCAGTTGGAGTTTCCATTCATAAATTACTATGAGATTCTCATTTGTTTTCAAGTTTTCTACCTCCCCTAAAAATTTCTACGTTGAAGTTTGAATCACCGTGTATAACCCAAATTACTAGCGCTGTCGTCATCTACGTAATCGAGAATTTGCACTATGGTTTTTTTTTAACCTGCATTTTATGCAAATTCTTGGCTACGTAGACTACAAAAAGCACTACCTTTCCTCTTATCGTCAACGTTTGGAACTTACAATTTTGTCTTGCGGAGTACTTCTTCCGCTTTATGTTTAGTAAAAGCAAAAAACCGTCTGTATTTTTTGCTTTATTGCAGCACGTATTTTTTAAAAGCAAACTTACATAAAGCGGGGGACACAAATTTTCCTACAATATTGGCAAGGGAAACTTATTTATATAAACAAAACGATAATAACCTTGAAACACTTCATCCATGAGAATCCTTAATGGTGTAATACTGGCATACAAGTTGAAGAGTCTGTTTAGGATTTCTTCTATTCTATGCCTAAGGTGTAACTGTTTGGGATCATTTATTGGAAACGTTTTAGTTTCATTTGCAACATTTAAACTTGGAAAATATTCAACAACAAACACAAAGGCAAGTCAATAAGTAGCTGCACACTTGTTTGAATGTTCTGTGGTGCCGCTCTCCGTTTGCACCAAGGGAGAACAGCGTGGCGTAATGTGTCTTTTTGTGGTCTGAAGTTGTAACAGGAGTGGAAATCCATGAACACCTTCAGCACAATAATGGGGCCAGGGTATCTGAAATTTGTTGGAAACCTCACGGATCGAATGCCCAAATCTGTGGGCTCCAATGATCATCCCTCTTTCCTCTGCATTAAGTTTCGTGTCTTCTGCTCATATTGACTGCAGTAGCTACTATGACTGTATTCTAACCCGTCAACGTCTTTTAGAGATTGTATGGCACATACTGACTTGCCCTATATTTTGTTGAGTGCAAAAAAAAAAATTTGCTAAACAATTTCTTTTCACCTGTTCAGGATTTCTCCTGTCAGCAACGCTATTTACTCGTGGTTCGAGAAGTTCTAATGAACGTTGCAACCGAAGCAAAGCTTGAATAAGGGATGATGGAAGAGATGTTTCTGAAGACTGATTACTATCAGATCTACAAAAAAAAAGATTTCAAAACCGACTTCAATTTCGACGAACCTCGAGGTCATCATGAAAACAATTTTAAGCTGTTTTCCAACCTTAACACTTACCTCAAACGAGAACTCACACTATTAATAAATTCTTGCTGAAACGATAATAGTGACGATAAAGATGACGATGAAAGAGAAGACAACGTTGAGGATGAGGAAGAGGATGATGATGAAGACGATGAAGTTGAAGCGCTAAAAGTAGACGATGAAGAAGCAGTCAACGTAGAAGACGAAGATGAGGAAGATGAAGAGGATGAGGATGACGAAGACGAAGATGCAGAAGGTAACGATGACCACGACGTTAAGAGAACAGGATTGTTCCGTAGTAAATTGTAAGGGTCACGATATCGCCACGAATTCCTTTCCAGATCCTCAGGATGACTGGTACTTGGAAAATTTTGGTTAATCTAAAAAGATTGAAAAACAAAAGATAATTAAAAAAAAATCCACTTGCTCTCAAGAATACCATATTCACTCCTCTATGATGTGGACCCCCCCCCCAAATTTTAAAACTGTCTCAACATTAACAAGTTTTTAAATTCTACAATAGTTATCTACACTGTGTATTACTGCATCTTAATAATTTCATTACAGGAAGTAAAAATAACAATGCTTACACTGGAGCGATTCATATCTGCAGTAACTTCCTGGGCATATTCTCTAGCTGACTGCAATGCTTCTACTTGAGTAGGTGAAGTAGGTCTTTCACTGGTCGCTACAGGATCAGTTCCTATGGTACTCTAGTTGAAAAACCAAGTTAATATTTTAACTCCTGCATAGTTCAATTGCTTCAATAGCAGTTTTAAAAATTACAGCTACAATTCGTTTGAAGCTACGTTAGCATACATGAGAGTTCTATTTATAAGTGCAAACTTAAGGCTGATGTGTATAAGGCATCTCAACCTTTAAGCATATGGTAGAGAACTGTAAACTGAATGCATATTCCAGAGGCACCATGACATCTTCAACGAGTAATATGGCAAAAAACAATTTATTAAATACCGAAAGGTGGGAATCCGTCCATCTATAACTCTTATCTTCTCGAAGACTATTAAAGATTATCAAAATCTTTTTTTTGCCAATTGAAAAATACGGTTCAGCGCACGAACTATTTCGAAGACGGTCGAAATCAATACAATGGTACATGCTCTAACAGTACCATTATCACACCCCCTAAAATTTTCAAAGCCAAGATACAGCAAGAAATACATCAAATAACTCTTAACGATGAGCTACAAGCAAACATAATGTTATTAAGTATATTTTCCACCCATTGATAAATATGGTTCGAAGATTGTGGAAACTGGTTCAATGCCACGTGAAGGTCACCATATGTCACTATTGGGAATTCTCAATGCTAAGATATGGCATGTAATATATCAAACTACTTGTAATGAAATGTTATGAACGAATATACACTAGCTGACAAAAAAAGTGAAGCACCGAGAAAGAGTGATCCAATAATATCCTATTTCGGTACACATGCATACCATTGATGTGAGTAAACGATTAGATTCACAAGGATCTGTAATGTCTAGAACGCTCACCAGAGTGCATTCGTGATGTCGATGTCACCACCATGTTGTTGCCAGTCAACTGCTGTGGGTCCGACAGTTACGCAAGACGTTCAGAGAGGATTACAGTACTATACAAAGCACCCACCAATTGATAGCATTTGACAGGGGCTGCACTGTGGGACTGCATGAGGCTGGTTGGTCGTATCGTATCGTGCAATTGCCAGGCATGTGGGCCGCTCATATGTCACAGTGACCCGATGTTGGAATCAATGGGTACATGAGGGCACCCATGCATGTCATGCAGGTCTGGGTCGATCAACATCCATCACCTCAAGGGAGGACCATCGTATGGTGCTCCAAGCATTAAGGAATCCCACCTACCTTCCACAAACATGTACTGGAGACTCTCCATGGGTCGGTTGCCATTAACACCACAACACGAACACCTGCGTTTAGAGTGGTGCCTTGCCCAGGAGGCATGGACAGAAGATGAATGGCATCGCATTATGTTTAGTGATGAGGTGATGAGTCCTGCTTCTTCATGACCTCCGATAAACATCATGTTCATGTATGGTAGCGTCGAGGGCACAGGGCATAACCCTCCCATATTTTGGAGAGAGACACAGGAGTAACCCCTGGCATCATGGCGCGGGTAGCCATTGGATATGCATTCAGGTCACCTCTTATCGTGCTTTGGCACATGTGTACTCCCGTGGCCAGCAAGATCCCCAGACTTCTCATCATTGAACATGTGCAGGATGACATTAGAAGGCAACTCCGTCCCAGTACCAACCTGCGGGATCTGGAGGGACAGCTGCAACAACTGTGGATCGACTTGCCTCAAATGTCATCCCACACATGTTCAATGATGGAGAGGTCCAGAGGGAGTGCCACACCCTACTGACCTGGCACGAGCATCCACCTGCACTGGTGTCGTCCGTTTCATCCCATATTGTAATCAGTACAATAAAGTCACATGTTCTTTGCAAACAGTGACGGTTATTAAAGTTATTCCCGCAGAAGATTAACGTGCGAGTTCAAGAACATGTTTTGGTACTTTTCCTTGTTTTCACCATCATCAAAGACCATGGACATCCGAAAATGCCAGCAAATTCATCTGTACATACAGTAAAACAGTTGTACGAAAAATTTACATGAACTGGTAGTCTTGCAGATGAGTTGGGGGGACACCATCGGTCGAGCAAGGTGGCACCAGACATGCAGGTTGTTATGAAGACCATTATGCACCAATGATATGAACATTGATAAGTTAACTTTAAAAACAAAACCACCACCAGTAACAGATGAAATTATTTAGCATCCTATCTTTCAAATATTCAGTACATTATGATCAAATAACACTCACCGTTTGGGATGCTTGATAGCGCTGAATCTCCCTTCGAACTTCCAATATCCTATTATAGCGTTCCATTAAAGAAGTATAGTGAGTAGTCCTAGTGCGTGTCGTTTCAGGCCGACTCGTTTGAATGATTGGAAGATTGGCAACTCCTGTGATCAGTTTATGTCCAAGTGGGTCAAATTTAACATATCTTGAAAATCAGAAGGAAAAAAACAAAAAAAAGTCAGCAAAAGAAAATATGTGGATTCATCGTATTTGACTATGTCTAGAATAGTCAATGCATTACCTTATTTTCTCTCTTTCCGATGCCGTTTTGCATTTAGCAAAGGGTTGCGGCTGACTCCAATCCCAAAAGCATAATTCATTGTATGTCGCAATGACTAAAACTTGGTCAAATGGATGGAATGCCAATGAAGCTATCACAGTGTTCTGCTGTGTTACCCACACTTCACTGCCACCCTTCAATTTTAAACAAAAGCACAAATTAATTATAAATAATAATACAAGGCGAGCCAATGAAACGGGACGATTTCAAAAAAATCAGAAAACATTCAAAAAAAATCATCATCTACACATTCTTGCAGTCTCGTTGCAAAGCTGCCCATAAAACTGTACGGCATTTCTAGTGGTACTGCGGTCACTTCAGCTCGAATCCTTTCTTTTAATCCCTGCAGAGTCCTTGGAGAGTTACGTTGAAACACTTTTGTTTTAGGTATCCCCAAAGGAAAAAGTTGCATGCGGACAAATCAGGAGAACGAGGTGGCCAGGGAATACAGTATCACCGTTCTTGCTCATAAGACGACCAGGAAACGCCCATCTTAGTAAACCCAGTGACACTGGTACTGTGTGGCATGTCGCACCGTTTTGTTGAAAAATCGTTATTTCATTTCTGTAGTTCTCGATTGCAGGAAGAAAAAAATTGCTCAACATATTGACGTAACGATCAGAGTTCACAGTTACTGCATTTCCAGCTTCGTTCTCAAAAAAATACGGACCGATTATCCCTAACGAAGAAACCGCACACCACACGGTTACTTTCTCTGAACGTAGGGGTCTTTTGTGCAAGTTCTGTGGGTTATAGTCTGACCAATAACGAAAATTTTGTTTGCTGACGAAGCCACTAAGATGAAACTGGGCTTCATCACTCATCCAAACATTATCCAGCACATTATCGTTTTCAGTTACAACATTTGTTCACAAAACGTTAATCAAGCAGCGTAATCTCGATTGGTGAGAGATAGCACAATCTGAAGTTTATATGGATGGTAGTGCAGATCTTTATGCAAAATTCTTCTCATGGTGCTGTAGGCTAATCCGAGAGTTAAGCTTCATCGTCGAACGGATCTTCGTCGACTCTCTTCCAATAAATTCCGCACCGCTTCAATATTCTCTGGCGTGCGCGCAGTTCTGACACTGACACCTCTTTTTTGTGTTGTTGAACCATTAGTTTCAAAGTTCTTAACCCACGTTTGAATAGCGCAGTTAGTCGGCACACGAGCGCGAAGTGGTAAATGGTAGTGTAAAAGAAACGCTCGTCTCGCACGGACAAAACTTTCTCTATTTCGATAATACATTTTGACGGCAAACGCACGTTGTTCACCGGACCAAGTTTCCATGATAACTAACTTCCCGCTCTCTAGATTCACTACGTTGACGACCCAAGCACGCATGCCCTCTACTTTTTCTGCAGTAGCGTTCCCAAATAGTCCCGTTTCATTGGCTCACCTTGTAATAATGTACGACTTCTCAATGAGAGTCACCCCCAACAAGACAAGGCCCAAATAATTCCTAAGCTTATTATTCCTCACGTTCATTCACTTTTGCTTTTCTGACCAGTGTTGCCAACTTAGCGGATTTTCTCTAAAAATTACATTATAACAGTAGAATTTGGCAGATTTTTAGCTTGGTTTTATGAGGGGGGGGGGGGGGATTTTAAGTTGGCAACACGGAAAGCAAAGCCGAAAAGAAAAAATATCATCTTTTTTGAAAATATATCAAATACTAGGTGCGATCAAAAACTTCCGGGACTGGTTCATTTAAAGAGAAACTACTTTACTTAAATACATTTACACGGTGTCCCCCTTCAAAATAGTCCCCTTGAGAAACCATAAAACGAGTCCCGCCTTCCTGCCACTTCAGGAATATGTCCTGGAAGTCTTTGTTGAAACGAGTCAAGCACCTTCTGTGATTCGCATGGGTTCTGCGCAATGGTATCAAAAGTGACCTTTCAACTGGATCTTCATTTTCGGAAAGACGGCAAAGTCTGCAAGAGCCAAATCTGGCAAGTAAGAAGGGTGTGGAAGTGAAATCATGTTGTTTTTCACAAAAAACTTACATATGAGGAGATTTTGCTGAGGATACATTGTCGTGGTGGAGGGTCCAGTTTTTCCATGCCGTAGATCTGGTCGTTTTCGCCAAACATCAGATTGCTCGTTGTTTGAATTTGTTTGCTGTCCATGATAAAATTGGATACGACCTCACACACGTGGCCACAATAGCAGTATTTTCTCAGTCCCCAATACGCATGAAACAAAATCCTTTGAAAATCTGATTTATGAATATTAGGGTAATAATTTACTGTATTTGTGGACTTGTGCTGCCATATGTTGGCGAGATGCACAACCAGTCTCAGAACTTTTTGATTGCACCTTCGATTTATTTCAAAACAAGATGCCCCACAATTTACACGAAATAGGTGACTTCATTGCTTCAGAAACGTTAAGAGCAACGAAGCAGACGAAAATTCATGACTATTTAAATAAATAATTGATTTTCATATTAACGAACCAATTTCCATTGTTCCCCGAATTCGTTATAATGAGATTTTAGCATATAATTTTGGACGGCTCTCTGTGATTGACAAATGCTTTAAAAACTTACATGTAGATCCCAAATTCGAACTTCTCCACCTAAACAGCCAGAGGCTAGAATGTCATTAGAAGATGGATGAAAAGCAATACACCACGGAGTACGAGGATGACCCTCTAGTGTGTGTAGACATTTTCCCGATATTACGTTACAAACGTATATTTTATGGTCGCCATGAGTTGAAGCAATTTTTGTTCTAAAAGAAAATAAAAATTAATGCAACAAATAAGTAATGTTAATATTAATCAATATTTTGGTATAAAAATGCTAATAAGCTTACCCATCTGGACTGAAGACCATCAGAAAAGTTGATCGTGGGCTGCCTAGCTTACAGGTCTAGAAAAATAAAAATGAACAAACATTATTAAGCTAGTTAATTAACAAGTAACAAATAAATTATACAAAATTAATTAGCAACCGGCTTTTTAAAATTACACGTAAATTAGTATTTTAATCAATATCAAACAATGAAACAATGTATGAATGCTTTTATGCTGCCCATAAATTTACTCGCAACGAGGTTGCTCTTTGTTGAACTGACAGCAGAATTCATGTTGCATTGCGTGAAAAAAAAAAAAATTGTGGATTCCTGTGGCATTGCCATTTTCCTATAATCAAACATTGCGTGGCACTGAACAGAACTTTTTAAAATTTGGAACCTCCCGCTATCCAATTACGTCCAGAAGACGCATTTTACAGTTTGTACTTACTTACTTTTCAAACCCGCTTATCCGTTAGGGTCACGGGGGCAGCAGCCCTATGGAGACTCTCTAGCGATCACGATCTTCCGCCATCAGGCGCATGTCCTCCCTGGTAATACCCAAGAGACTCGAATCCAGATTCTCCTGTAGTCTAGCCACCTGGTTCTAGGCCGCCCCCATGATCTCTTGCCCACCGGCTTGGAAAATAACAACTGCCTAGGAAGACCAGTTTGCGGCATCCGTATCAGGTGGCCTACCAGCGCAACTGAAATCTCTCAATGCAGAGAAGTAGCGGCTCCCTTATTGTGTTGCTGTGCACTCTATCTGGTAGGGCAACACCTGCCACACCTCTCAAATCTCATTTTGGCCGCTTGTACCCGCAATCGCACTCTTTCGGTCATTACCCAAGCCTCATGACCATAGGTGAGGATGGGGACAAAGATAGATTTGAAGACGGAGAGTTTGGCTGTTACCCAGCTTGTGTTTCGTTATCACGGATCGCCACAGTTCATGTCTGACATAGCTGGCTATACCGATCCGAGCATCCAACTTTTTTTCTTGCCGCCCATCACTCGTGAATGCAACCCCGAGATACTTGAACTTCTCCACCTGTCTCAATGGGGCTCTGCTTTGCCCTGAGATTGAAACAGGTTTGAAACAAATACTGTATCTGAAATCTGCTCCAGTTTTTTTTAATAATCCTGTGTACCGTATTAATAGAGAACAGCCACGCGGCATAGCAGTGAACCTCGGATATATTTACCATCTGAACCAGCTATGTACATTTTTCGATGATTGTATCTTTCCTTGTAGTATACTGTGCTTTATTTTATGTGGTTATAAATGCGGTTCAAGATGAAAATTAGTATTTAAGCATTTATTTTTTATGAATAAATGATATGCCCCATATATTTATGACATTTAAAGTATTTTACCTGCATATTGGATATGTACTAGAAACCACAAGGATAGCAAGAAACCACTAATCCACATCAAACTTTATTCGAAAGAAAGTGCATTTCGGCAGCCAAGCTGCCTTCGTCAGCATATACGTGAACTTGATCTGTACAGAGTAGAAGAATTACAGAGTCGCATTTATAGTGAGAGAAAAACTCCAGGACAGGTGTTGACCCTACCCTACAATAAACAGTTAAATAAAGGCATGAAGAGGATCGCAAGAGAGTTTGGCCTCTCTGTGGTCTACAAGAGCTCCAACACAAGTGGAAAACGGTTAATTAACCCAACGGATACAATCCCTCAGAAAGAAAAGCCAGGAATCTACAAAATACCATGTTCCAAGTGATGCGGTCTCTTACGGGCAATCGAAAAGAGCAATAAAAACGAGAATAGGCAAACACTTAGCATGCATCAGGAATGGTACATTTGCTGTGTCGAGATTCACGGACTACGTTCTAGACCACCAACATGACTACAGAGCGGAAGATTTTGAATTCATATACAGCACAAGTGACCCGAGATTATTAAATTTCTTGGAGTCACATGCCATCACCAACAAAGACCCTGCTAGGGGACTGAACAGCGACGCAGGCCCCTTGGACGTGACACGACTGAAGGAAGTAGCGAAACTTCTTCATCTTCCCAAAAGGACCAATGGAATGAATATAGGAGCTACAAGCAACGAACCTTGATTGGATAATCTGGCCTGACCAATTGGGCTTTATCTGCTATTGACTTACTTTGTAATTGGATTGAATCTATCTTTGTCTCACTACAAATACAACTCTGTGATTCTTCTACTTCATCTGAACAGAACACTCTGTACAGATCAAGTTCTTGTACACGCTGATGAAGGCAGCTTGGCTGCTGAAATGCACATTCGCTCGAATTAAAGTTTGATGTGGATTAGTGGATTCTTGCTATTCTTGTTGTTCCATGTCCACAGTGTCTGGCTCCATTTCTTTCTGTACTAGGAACCAATTATAGCCATTAACCAACGTACCACTGTAAAAAGTATAATCTGTGTAAGTCAAAGCCCTTTAGGTTGAAATTTCGCTTAAGTCAAAATAAATTTGAAATCCCCTCCCCTACATGAATTTATAATATGACTTTCTTCAGTTAAATCAAAGTATTATTTGATTAATTCTGGAGAAGTCAAATACATGTTAGCCAAAATCTTGCATTGTATTTTGCCTACTAATCAAAATGTTATTGCAAGCAAACTACGTAGCTGTGTTTCATCTGTGCCCAATGGGACCTAACAGGTCTTTGACCATACCGGTCTCAGTAGAGCACCATTGTATCTTTGTTCATTTAACTAACTAAATAAATAAACTAGTCAGATGGTTATTGGCCTAAAATGTTGTACTGCAAGGCCTCTATTTCATTTGTGAGTATAGAACAGAGAACAGAACCTCATAAATATTTGTTAAGATCGTCTTTTTTTGAATGGCTATAACTTCTGTTCTAATGGTCACATCAAAAAAAATTGTTTTTAAATTTTTGCTCATCAAATTCTCTATAAGATACAATTGTTTTCATTTCCCCACACTAGATTGAGTGTGCTTTTCCTTACACTTAAAATGCTCATTATAAGAGTCTTACCTCCCCTGGCAAACTTCCCTTCAAATTATAAATTTTATAAATGAACAGCAAATTTTCTTTAAAAAAAATGTGATAACGATTTCAAACATTTATTCTGTAATGTCTAATGAACATGTCGTAAAGTGGGGCATGTGCTTTGAAAGATTAACTTTTCACAGGGCAGTGTCTACGGCTAAGGTCAGCAGCGAGTGGTTATAGTAAATGGCGCTGACTGGAGAACGGAGATCGTTCTGTATGCTTTATCCCATGTGGTTTCTTCCTGTGGGGATTTGTAAAGGATCATGTGCACATACCACCACTGCCAACGACATTGATGACTTACATGCCAGCATCATCCACCCACTGCTGATATTAACTGCAACATGCTACAAAAGGTTTGGCAGGAGATACACTATTGGCAAGATGAGTGTTGGGTTACATAGAACACCTGTGATGTGATGTGTTGAAGTAAATTTTGAACGTTTACCTTTCGTAGCATGTCTTACAATACCTTATGTTCATTAGATTTCAGAGTAAACTGCTGAAATCGGGTCCATCATTTTGACTAGCCCTGTACAATGTAAATTTCCCTCTATTACTGCATACGGGTCTCTAAATTGGGACCATCCATCGTAATTCAGTTTATTACCTACTTCAAAAACTATCTTAAACGACAAGTGATTCAACTGCATTTTCAAATTAATACAGAAAACTCCTATCTCTCCAGCTTTGTCTTATCAAGCCAGTAAAACTATAGGGTGGCCCAAAAAGTAAGTTGGTGTTTGACAGCCAATAACTCCATTGCAGAACACAATTTCTTTAATCTGTGAAATGGTATGCATCATCAAAGGATACAAAAATGTTTCTCTATGTGCGGTTTTCCAGTGCAATATCAATCTGTGCTCCATCGAGATCGATTACTGCTTGGAGGCACAAAGCCACGTTTGCACACACCTTGCGACAGAACTCAATAGGAATCGCGTTAAATTCTTGGGTTATCAGTTCCTCAACACAGTCAATGGGGTGGGCATAGACTTTCTCTTTGAGATAGCCCCAAAAGAAAAAAATCAAGGGAAATCAGGTCTGGGGACCGGGCCAGCCACTCGACGGGGCCACGGTGTCCAATCCAACTTTCAAGGAAAGTTTCATTCAGAGAAGCGCTATATCCAAAGCATAATAAGGATTTAATATAATAAACTAACCAGACTGGGTTTAAAATGCAGGAAAACTCATATTTACGGATTTTAGCATTACAAATGTTCTATGTGACTCCCTCGAGTCACCCGGACAATGTCATCTCTTGGACATGGAGCTTGAACCATTCGAAACCTTACAGGTTTTTGCAGCTCGCGACTAGCTTTAAGAGTTGATTTCTGCTGGCTGCGGGTGTACGTGGCCCTTATTGCTTCCACCTTTTCTTCACTTACACGTGACCTTCCCGTGCTTTTGCTTTTACAAAGACATCCAGTTTGATCATACCACTTACGAATGTTTTTGTCAGTAGGGCAATCTTTATGAAATTGCCTACGAAATGCCCGCGGACTAACATTATTCACAGCCGCCATCTTTACTTTTATCGCGACACAATTGCAGGAAGGTTAAAAATAGGAGAGTTTTCCTGCATTTTAAACCCGGTCTGGTTAGTTTATGTTATAAAATAAACACATAGTAAAATTTTGAAATGCCAGACATCATTTTGAATCACCCTGTACTTTATGGATTTAATATACTTTGTTCCATTCAAAAGTTGTAAGCTGTCAAAAACCTGAACTTATTTATGGGCCACCTTGTACAACATCTAATCCAGCTTGACCAGAGATTTCGATTGGTGACTGTGAGAGTTTTGTATTGTAGTTTTAACCAAATATATAACACTGTGCATGATGCTTAATATTATGATACGAATCGGCTATTAACATTTTTATGCAGAACGGAACGGTTATACAGGGATTCAAAACTCAGCATACAAAATTTAAGGGGAGGTAGTATGGGTGAATCTAAGCAAAAAAAAAAGTGGGTCCGAATTTGAACGATAACTGAAATATGAACAGAAATAAAAATGCTGCCACCAAGATCAGCAAGTTAACAACTCAGGTTTTATAACACCTAGGATAATGAAATTTGGGTGAATAACCGGGTACATAAAACTGTGTGTGCCGTTAAAATTTGATAGAATTCTAACGAGTAGTTTCCGAGTTATGCAGTCAACATCCTAAGTGGGTTAGTACTCACAGGGGAGCACGTGTGATGATGTCGACTGCGTAACTCAAACTACTCGTTGGAATTCGATCAAATTTTAATAGTACACAGTTTTGAGTACCCTATTATTCATCCAAATTCCATTATCCTAGGTATTAGAGAACCTGAGCTATTAACTTGTTGATCTTGGTAGTGGCCTTTTTATTTCTGTTCATATCTCGGTTATCGTTCAAATTCGAACCCATGTTCATACGAACTTTTTTTGCTTAGAATCACCCATACTAACTCCCCTAAAAGTTTGTACACTGAGTTTTGAATCAGCCTGTATCCAAATAAATTGGATACCTCTTGTTGATTGAAAACTTTAGATATTCTTATCAAATCTTTTCCAAAGTTACGCTGTAGAAAGATTTAGAAATTCAAATCCTTGGAACCAATCAAAAACGTCAATTCCACTCCCTGTAGCCTGGCCTCTATTTAAGTCATTGCAGCCAATCAAAAATTTTG
The DNA here is from genome assembly GCA_023313115.1 of Rhysida immarginata. NCBI lineage: Eukaryota > Metazoa > Arthropoda > Chilopoda > Scolopendromorpha > Scolopendridae > Rhysida > Rhysida immarginata. The sequence goes on from JAHWFO010011261.1 coordinate 1,290,800, forward strand.
GCCATTCATAGAGCCAAGGAAATCATGTGGGTGTTGTTGATTTTTTTTTTAATTTGGTAATTTTACTGACTATGAATGGATTACGTATATGAAAAGAAAATTGATGATACACTGATAAGAAAAACCAGATGGCAATCAAGTTACATGCATATTTTGTTTAATTCTTGTTTAGTACTGCAGTAATTTTCATTATCAGTGTAGCATGTGCCATGTTTTCACGTCAATAACCCACGGGATATATCCATCCCAAAGAGGAGAGCTTATTATTATTAATTTTTTTTTTTTAACTATGATGACGGATTTTAGCTACCAAGATAAGCAAACTTGTTACCAGAGGGTGTCCTGAGACTAGTAATCCAATTAAAAAATTGAACTGTACATTTTATACATTGAAAACCCTCCTCCCGACCACCCCTCTAAAGCACCAGATTTTCTGAGAATGGAATTTATTGCCCATAGGGACAATGTATTTTTAACCCCCTTTAACCTGACCACCCCTCCACCCGACCAGCGACCATGGTTTTCATCGACATTTACATTGACCAAACTCCACATTTACATTGTATTTCCCCCCTCTAAGAAGACCATCAACCCCTGATAAAAAAATTCATGTAGAACTGTCCAGTGCAAAGTGCTTGCATTGAGGGGCTGCAGCTAGAGGGGCTTCCCCTTATAGCAGGAAGTTTAGATCGCGTCGGCTTCGTTAAAGCTCTCTAGCAAGAAGCTGAAGTTTCACTTTCAATACATATACTGTATATACACAGCTTTTCAGCTACAGTAATTTACGTCTTTCATTTACATGTATATGTTTTTAACTGAAAAGGTTTAGTTTAACTAAAAGTCACAATGGCAACTGGTACTACACTTATAATTTTATCATTAAGAGAAAAAATATCAGTCATCACTGAAAGTGATAAAAGAAAATCTCAAAGGCAGCTAGCAGAATAATTTGGTTGTGGAAAGACCCAAATCAAATAAATTTTAGCAAATCGGAAGCAGTTCCTTAAAGAATGGGAAGAAAATATGAATGAGTAATGTAAAAGGAAACAATGGCAGCCATACGAAAAAGTAAATACATGTACACTTTATAATTTCTTTGTGTGCTGCAAGGCATATTCCAGGATAATCCCCTTTAAGACGACCACCCCTCCAGACGACAACTTTTATGGGAAACCAGCAGAGGTCGGCTTAAAGGGGTTTTACTGTATACCATATAATTAATTTCGTTTGAAGTTCATCAAGACAGAATGCAACTCCGTCAGATCGAAGCAGTTTAGAAGTTGCCATTTTTTTTGAGAAGTTACTTTCGTATTAGTTTTTGGCGATGGGAAATTCAAATAAAATGTGAATCATTGTACTGTATAATGAACTGTACATTGTATATACTGTTCTTGTAAACTGTAATTTTTTTTTCTTTTGTTGCAGCCACATTCATCCACGAAGTTCTGGACTCCTCAATTTGCACTTTTAAAAAATCTTAAGATTAAGGAGCATATAGAGATCATTTTAACAGCTAAAATACAAAAAGAAAATGCCGTTATTTCAGTATATTCTCATGAGCTTAGTTTACGGGGAATACAAAGAGTGCGGGGCTTATAATTTTATTTTTATTTGTTTTTTATTTTTACATAAAAACAAGATTTTCACAGGTTATTCAGGGGTGCGGGATTTTCTCGTTCACAGGTTATTGATGCAAAAATACACAGTATGTATATGTAATAAAAATCTTTCAAACATTCCAAGAAAGAGCTTTAGCTGTGACGTAAACGTAATTTGAATTTGAGAATTCTAGTTAAAGGTTTCTAATAAACAATGGAAATTCATTTAATTCCTTCTAAATTCACTGTATTTTTGTCCGCATTTATTAAAATATACATCCCAAAAATTTTTTCACATAATCCATCTCTCCTATTGTCCGCATTTAATATATATTCTGAAATTTTTTTTACATAATCCACACTTTACAGTAAATTCGATCGGAACTCACCAAGCCAAGTGACTGAAGTAGTTCAGAAAAAAATTGTATGAAAGTTCAATCGGTGATTTAACTGTTAACTTGTTTCATATAAGGGTTGTACAAACGAAAACGAAAATTATTTATTTTATCCAAAGTGTATACAAGGAATTTAAAAATCCTCTCCAAATGCATTAAGGCATTATCCCAAGTGTAACAAGGTGGCTAATTCCTTTAGGGAAGAAGTTCTTTCACTTGCGTGTGGAACCATTCCAAAACCTCTTCCTTCACTTCATTGTCCAACTGAAACCTGCAGGCTTTCAGATGTTTCTTGAGATCCCCAAACACGTGAAAGTCGCATCGGGATAAGTCAGGGCTGTAAGGTGGATGCTGCATTGCTTCCCAGTTGAACTTTTTGAGGTCTACCGTTGCTTTCGAGGTGTGAGGACGCACGTTGTCGTGGAGAAGTAGAACTCCTTCTGTAAGACGTCCAGGACGCTTGCATTTGATGGCCGTGCACAGTGCCTTCAATGTTTCCCTATATCGTGCTGCGTTAACTGTGGTGCCTTTTTCAAGAAAGTCCAGTAAGATCAGGGCTTTGTGATCAAAAAACACGGTCAACATCACCTTCAAAAACCTTTGCGATCAAAAAACAAATTACTGCTCTGTTCCCGTTTCATTGACTCCATTTTGTTGTTTGGATGAAGTGATCACTCGTAGAGCTTCGAAGCGCGAGCTATCGTTCTTTCTCACGTGATGCAACACTTGCAACCTATTATTCAATTTGCACGTGGGGTTTCGCAATTGTTGAAAACAAAAACTTACGATCCTACACGTCGTCTTTTTTTTTTTTCCCCCCACACAAATTTTTGTTTTCATTTGTACGACCCTTATACATTTGCTTGCATCGCAAATACAGTAAACAGTTTAATCCTGCAAATTTTATTTTAATTATCTGCGAGTTTGAATTTTTTGCTTTCTATACAATAACCTTATTTCTCTACATCCAAAAGTTAATGCAAAAATATTATTAATGGGATTTTGATATTTATTCCTTTATTTAAACCGAAAAACGATCATAATTTGTCCCCATGTCTAATGGTCGAATTGAAACTAAATATTTCATCTGATAAAAGAGCTTTCCGCTTATAAGAGCACTTTTCAATTCCCTGGCTGGGTTCTTGTAAGTAGGGTCGACTATATTCCAGAAAAATGTCGAACTTTTGCATCATGGTTATATTCTACTGAAAGTAAGTACAATGGACAGAAAATGTAATTCTGTACATAACTTCTCTGTGTTAACATAAAATCTTCAGTAATTTTTTCCTACGTAATGATCCAAATTAAGTATTATTGCCCAAGACTGACAAGAGATGGAAATTTATATTCATTCCTTCATCGAATTCATTTCATGGGCATTTATTTGCATAACAAAAAAACACATACCTAAATTTCTTAAGGCAACATGAATTATTTGCTAAAAGTGAGAATGACGGAACTCACTATTTCATCACCATCCCTGACAGCAGCCTTGTCCTCTGCAAGCATCAGAAATTCATCGATGGGAGTATGCAAATGAGAATGGAATCCCAGCTCTCGTTGGAAATGTAGTGGGACAAAGTTACACTGACACTTTGTGAAATTCGCTACAGAGCAAACAAATTGGGAGAAAAAAAAGTTACATTTTTGTGATTTCAGATCCAATACTCTTCTTCCTTCATTTTAATGATTTTTAATGGGTTTTTTAAGCAGGTAATTAGTCTTACAAAGAGATTTCTACTTTAAGAAAGGCATACACAAAGCTTGAAACCAAATCATCTTTGAAATTCCCATTCGAGATTAATATGAATACCTTAACCAAAATGAAGTTGAAATTCATGTATTTGGGATGGATGACAACATCAAGAATACGATAAATCGGTGCTACTATAGTGTGCAGTCTACTGTCATTTTGCATTCTACCTTACAGTATCATGTGGCCTACCTAACGCTTCATTCAAACAACGGGCCTTGGGTTTACGCTATTTTTATATTCAAAGACATGACCATTCTAGCAAACTTGTGCTCCAGGTTCACATACACAGTATATACCTAGTAATAAATGTAACTTTAAACTATGTATTATCAAGTGCTTGCAACCAAGAAATCGAATGCAGCTGGCTCGACTTAGAAATAAAAATTTTGAAAAAGATGTGGGGTACTAAGGTGGAAATGCCCACCTGACGATTTTTAACAGGCATCTGCAATGTGTGTCAATAACTGGTTTTCGAAACGCAGTAAAACCTGCATGTTGGACACTGTACCATACAAATAAAAAGCGCCCAACTTACAAAGATATCCAACTTATTGAATCTTGATAAAGTTAACGTTAAAATGCTGATGCCCTGGAAATGTATTGTGTGTCCTGAAGAGGAACTGTAAGCACGGAAATGAATCAGAATTCACTCAACAATATCCTGAACATGGAACAATCACTTAATGTCCATTCAACAATAAATAGCATAAAATCAAGAAAGAACTTCACTCAATACTCATTCAACATTGAAAAGAATCTAAATCAACTTGTTCCAGATTTCTTTCTTCTAACAAAAGCTCAGCTAATTTGAGTTTGCTTATCATGGAAACAGACAGGACAGTCGAAACTGAAACTTGTCCAACTTACGAATTAAAGACATGTCCAACTTATTACAGCTTTTTCACATTTTTTGGTACTTGTCACAATCATTTATTCCATATTTGTAATAAACCATGTAAATTTACAGAATAATTATAGACAATCATTAATTTTACGTTATATTCATTCATGACACGTCATTAGAAGTTGTTTGATATGTTACATGCCATATCTTGGCATGTTTACAGTATGTAAACGAATAATGAGGCACTTTTTAACTAGGACGATAATAACGATTATTATATTCATAGGTTTTTATAGCTATGTTTATGGCTGGATCCATTAACTAACCAGAAGTGGTGAAACAAAAAATTTTTTACTGCATTTTGTGTAAGCACTTCTGATTGGTTAACGGAAAACCAATACTGCATAAACATAAACATAGCTATAAAAATAGTTCCAATATTTGTTTACATATTCGCCGAAGTCAAAAAGCTTAACTGGTGAGAAGAGTTAGCAATTCGTCGATCATAAATCCCAGTTAGACAATTGAAACGTAATCATCATGCGGTCAAAAATGCTAGTTAGTGCTTCAGTGCCTAACCAATTAGGTTAATCACCTCAATTCTCGCTAACTCTTCTCACTGGTTAAGTTTTTGACCTCAGCCATACTGTAAATATATAAAAAACTAAATATTCTCTTATCAGTTCTGAAAATTTACAAAATTTATTTTAAATATGGACGAAATCTTTGCGAAAACGTACTAAATGTTTGTGAAAAAGTACTAAAGCAATTTGAAAAAACTGTATATACTATTGATACATGTTTGCCTATACCTTCAGACTGTACCAACTAAAGTGTCCAATTTAATGAACTCTCCAGCTTCTGATTTTACTGTGTTGTTAATGTTTTAAAAATAATGAAAAATATATAATGATACCACACGCAATAATGTAAACATTGTAAAAATGATCATGCCACATACCATAATGCAATGACTTTTCACACACAAAATGCCTAAAACGTAAAACTGCATACCAAAACGTTAAACTGATGGTAGACTGCATATGAAAGTAAAAAGAACATTTGACGATGTGGCATCATCTTAGATTTGATTTCAAGCTCTACATGCGATTTCTAAATATTGATATTCCTTTAATACTACTAAACCGTACCATTACCTTATGTAAATATGAAAATACAATCACAAGTTAATTTCTTATACAGCGAGTCCTCGACATTTCGCACTTATGACCTTTATAAATTCCCACCACTTTTTCAGTACTACAATATTTGCTTCGCACTTACGACATAAAAAATGCGATTTTCTTGACATTTTCCCTTTAAAAACGATGTTTCAACTTAGGTTATTTCGACTTACGTCATTTTGACTTACAACACTTTCTGAGAACCAATTAGTGCCATAAGTCGAGGACTTCTGTAATTTGAAAGCAGAGAGGCAGTTTTTGAGTTAAATAACACGGGCAAGTAAAAAAATCAACTCTGCCTAAACAATTTGGCAAGACCAAACATCTGTAACAATAGCTTCTGCAGCTTTAACCCTAGATAGGCTGATTTGAATATACAGCCACAAGTTTCTTATTTCAATCCTTACCACTAGGTAGCAATCATTATTTTGAAATTGGTAGAGACTTTGCAAAACAGTAATGGAAGAACAGAGTTTCGGACTAGTTTCACCATTTATTCCCGGCTTTATCAAGGATCCTTTACCAAACTGGGAATAAATGGCAAAACTAGTCGGCAACTCAGTTCTCCCGTTATTGTATTGCAAGTCTCTACCAATTTCTTGCTAGAAGCAATAATACGGAATCCCAATTTAACAATCAGTATTTTCATATAACGTAGTTCAAAGTGCTTCTTGCTCTTTCAAGGTGTTTATCGTAAACAATACAACGCTTTACCTAGAGCAGATTCTCCCTTCAACTTTTATTATTCGGTTTTATATTATTATCAATGGCTTTATATCACAACTAAATTCTTCAGCAAAATTGTTTTACAATAGTAAAGAAAAACAAAACATGTATCGTAAAAATCGCACAATGTCGTCGAAGTAGGCTAAAATGCTCTCGAATTGTAGGCAGAGTTAATCTTTTTTTTGCCTGTATGTCTTCAGTAAAAAAAGACATTAAGATATTGAAGTGGCATGAATGTTCGCTATCGTAGCGTTAAGAACTTAAGTTCTAAATAAAAATTTCAAATAATGATCTCCACTATCCGCACATCACGTGATTACTGATCATGCGACTGGGGTAAATGAAATTTTTACTAATTTAACCATCACTTCTGTGACTAAACAGAAAAGGGGGTATATGAGAGTTCATTAGAGGGAGGAGGGGGGGGGGGTTGGGGGGCACAGCCCCCCAGTCTTTAAAAAATAAATTCACATATGATCAGTCATGGCGCGATGTGCGGATAGTGAAGATTAATCGTTTTTTTCTTATATATATTTGATAAACATTTTTTTTTAAAATGTATATTCATTATGAAATAATTTGTTAGCTTATTATTATTATTATGATTTGTGTGAATACTAAATAATAATTTTTGCTTTAGTTTCTAAGAAGATGCATATAGAAAGTGAGTAAGGTATATGCAAATATTGTAAAACTATGTTGACTTGTAATACACAGTTTACTGTGCATATGTGATTCGTTAAAATACAATAGAAAATGTCTATTTTTAGGAAAGGTTTCTCTATCAAGTATTGAATCTTGGATTCTAATGACCATATTGATTTCGATTATTAAATTTTAATAAATATAAAATAAAATCAATAAAGAGAGAAAATTATTCTTATCACAATGTCATGCGTTTAACTTAAAGGAAAGCATAATTTTAAACATGTACCTTTCTTAGCCATTATTTTATTATTATTAATTACTAGGATGTGATGGTATTATTAAAAAATTATGATATGCAGATTTTCACAATAGCCGAATATTTGACGTTACTTTAGTTTACTACTGATCCTCTCTCTATCTCTCTCTCTCTCACTCTCTCTACGGCTCTAGGAAAATGCCACCGCTAGAAAACAACTCGATCTTTAATTATTGCAATCGTTCGACGTTGGGCATTCTCAATGTGGAATAATGGAAATGACATGGTTCGATAATTTATACAACATTATACAAGCACACATTTTTGCTACTCAATTTCGTCGAGAATCATCACCATCGTCGTAAAAGTCAGGAAAGCGAGCACAACCTTTAACCGCTTCCGCTTCCTGTCAAAACACTCCAGCAACGAACGCGAAGTCATCCCATAATTCTCTCACTCTCGAAGCGAAACCGAATTCCTCTTGAAGCAGACTCAGGGCCCTTATTTATTATCATTATAAATCCGATATTTACTTAGAAAAGATCAAGCTGTTGTTTTTCGTACTTATTAGGGATTCTAAAACACTCATATTTATTATTTTCGTGCCTTGTCATTATGCCTCCGATTTTTAACCCCTTGCGTACATTGCCGATCTAACGAATTTTTTTTTTTGCTTGTTTTCTGAAGTCCATAGATGAACTTTAAACTGCAATTATAATTTATTTAGTTAATTAATTAATTAATTAATTAATTAATTAATAGCCAAGAATTAAATTACTGAAATTGGTTTTTAGTAATTCTACAATTTCCTGCTGTAGACGAAGCTCCAGATAACTTTTTGTCTCTCTGACCAATACTCATTACAGATGAATTAACATGTATCCTTCCAAAGATTTATACACTGAGTGAGCATATTATTATGACCACCCTGTCAGTATCTCGTTGGGCCACCTTTTGCCTTTAATACTGCGGTGATTCTTCGTGGCATTGATTCCACGAGATGCTGGAAGGTGGTGGGAGGAATCTGACACCATGCCTGATGGATAGCATTGTTTAGTTGCGATAGATTGGTGGATCCAGCCGTCTGATGGTTCGTTCAACTTCGTCTCACAAATGCTCAATTGGAGTGAGATCTGGGGATTGTGGGGACCATCGAAGTAAGGTAAAGTCCCCCTCATGTCCCTGGAACCACTCTTGCACAATACGAGTTCTGTGGCATGGTGCATTGTCTTGCTGGAAGTAGCTATCTCCATTGGGGTATACCATCAACATGACAGGGTGGACTTGATCGGCAACGATATGGAGATATGCTCTGCCATCCAGAAGTTGTTCAACACGTATTAACGGACCCAACGCATGCCAGGAAAACATTTCCCAGACCATAACTGCCCGCACCGGCCTGAAGGGTTGTGCTCGTGCATGCGGGGTCCATGCTTTCGTGCTGTTTCCATCAGATTCTCACGCGGCATGATGTAACTGGAGTCGTGACTCGTCAGACCACATGATTTGTTTCCACTTCTCGATAGTCCAGTCCTTTTGCTCCTGAGCGAATTGGAGTTGTTTCCGCTTGTTGGCTGCAGACAGCAAAGGTGTGCGGCAGACAGAAAATTCAGAGACTGTTTTGGAGGACCCCTGATTAAGGTCAGCAGTGATTTGATGCACAGTTGCCCTTCTGTTATCCTTTACCAGTCGTGACAGTCTCCATTCTGTCCGATCATCAACCATCCGCGGGCGGTCACAACGTGAACGTTCAGACCCCGTCTTCCAGCTAACCGTCCAGTCTTTAAATACTTTAACGACAGCTACTCTTGAGCACCCCACAAACACTGCTGTTTCGGTGATACTCGCTCCATAGCTCCGAGCACCTACATTCATCCCGCGTTCGAAGGCTGTTAAATCGTGTCGCTTACCCATAGTTGAAGAATGGAACACTTCTACTGTTGTTGACGACACTCAGCTTCCCTTTTTATATTGGTCCGGCTCGCTAGCAACATTGTAGCGACGTCTGTGCGTGCATTTGCATAAACATGTCAGGTGGTCATAATAATATGCTCACTCAGTGTAGAGCACAATGCTTGTTGATTTGAAGAGTCGAGTTGATGTATGCTTCGTTAACGGTTATGTCGTCAACTGTCGCCTGAGCAAAGGGACTGCTTCCTCTGTCACCTTTCCACTCTTTCTCAATAGTCTGCGAACTCTCCATTATTTCCTGTTAGTGATCATTTTTAAAGATTTTCAAGAAATGGTTAAGTTCTAATAACTACCAGTTCTAAGAAAAGCCTGAACAATAGGATGTTACAAATTCAATCTTTTTATATACGGGGTGATCCACAAGTGTGTTACATTTTTTCATGAAACAAATAATTGTTTTGCCGTGACAAATTCTTTAGCAAAACAATTGTTTGCGCGTGCCTCCTGATTCTTATGAAAGCATTGAATTGCTGGAAAGCAAACACTGAAAATGTCGTTAACATTGTAAAAAAATGTAACACACTTTTGGATCACCCGGTATATAAAGAAGAATGTTTGTAGGTGTGTGGGTTTCTTATACAAATCTACACTTTTATTCCGATCTTTTTGAAATTTTGCATACTTGACCTTCAAATCATGAGGAAGGGGTCAGTGTCTACATCAGATTTCAAAAAAATAATAATTATCGATAATAAATCGATATTCATGAGTTCTTAACAATTTCTTGAAAATCTTTAAAAATGATCAGTAACTGGAGATAATGGAGAGTTTGCAGACTATTGAGAAAGAGTGGAAAGACGGCAGAGGAAGCAGTCCTTTAGCTCCGTGCTGTACTGAGCAAATGGTAAGAATGTCAACAGAAGAATCGGCGACTGCTAGACTACACTGATGATGAATGGCCAAGTTTTGCTTCAAGACATCGAGAGCAGAGTGGGAACTGCAAAAACATCAAGTGTACATCTAAAGTCAAATTACGTGACTAAGAAATTATTTAGACTAGCAGTGGCATACTTGGAGAGGTCCATCCATTGTGAGCATTTAAAAAATTTTTGGGAGGACAGCAGAGATCCATCCTAGCTTATTTGGTAGCACAGCAGATCTGAACATTTCTTAAAAATACATTTTGACTATATTCTGTGTGAATGTGAATATTTTGGAAACTGAGATGCTGATAATGCGATGATTGAACGTTCGTTTCCAAGAATTATTAGTAATGAGCATAAAATGATGCTGTGACAGGGCATAAATAAGCCGCGTCTATTGAGGAGGCAAAACAGTCACACGTGTCTCCCTTGAGCTGCCTATCAAGCATCCAGGCGACTGGCAAAAATTTGTGTGTCTGGAAAGGAAAGAAAGAACGAGTATTGGTCAGAGAAACTGTGCAGCAAAAATAGAAAAACCTGTACGGGCATTGGAAACAGCTGAATAACGGAAGTTTCGAATAGAGCAAGAAGGTATAAAAGTTTCTACGTCAAGGGCAAGAAAAAACTTTGGTCTAAAGAATCCAGTGATGTTCTCAGGTGGTGAAGATGGATATCATTTTAATCTGAGGCAAGTCAACAAGAGGTTAAATAAAGTCCCGGTATATCACCTAGAATTCCTATTTTTCGGATTTTTCTTGGAATGGATAGTCCCTTCGCTCTGTGTTGTATTGATTGAATTATTATTTAACCAATTTGGAGTTATAATTTATCTTCTTGAGATTGTTCTGTTTACCTACAAGTGTAGTTATCCTGGGCAACGCCGGGTCCTCTGCTAATTTGTATATATAAAGAAGGATGTTTGTGTGTAGGTTTGTTTTTTTTTTATACAAATCTACAGTTTTATTCCGATCTTGATGAAATTTTGCATACTTGACCTTCAAACCATGAGGAAGGTCACTGTCTACCTCAGATTTTGAAAAAATAATAATTATCTAAGAGTAGGAGTTGAATAATGTACAGGGTGATTACAAAAGAACTTCACACTTTTAAAAATTTGTTACATCAAAGCTATTGAGAATATAGTCACACCACATACGGATTCTTAAAGAAAAACTCTTGAATTGTGACACAGTTAAAGATGTTCAATATGCCCCCCTGTAGTCGAATTCGTCCCAAACCTGCATTAACATGTCTCCATCAATCCCACGTATCGCTACTGTAATGCGTTCTTTCAGCTCGTCTAGGTCACGGGGAAGGGGTAGGGTGAAGACCTTGTCCTTAACACACCCCCATAAAAAGAAATCACAAGGTGTGAGGTCGGGGCTCCACGGTGGCCACTTTGCAAGTTCCAGGTTATTGTTTGTTCGATCAATCCACCACTGTGATTTCTTTTTATGGGGATGCGTAAAGGACAAGGTCTTTACCCTACCCCTTCCCCGTGACCTAGACGAGCTGAAAGAACGCATTACGGTAGCGATACGTGGGATTGATGGAGACATGTTAATGCGGGTTTGGGACGAATTCGACTACCGCATTGATGCATATTGAATTGTGTCACAATAAACTTCAAGAGTTTTTCTTTAAGAATCCGTATGTGGTGTGTCTATATTCTGAATAGCTTTGATGTAATAAATTTTTAAAAGTGTGAAGTTCTTTTGTAATCACCCTGTATAATTAATTTAAAAAATGATAACTCCATTTTAATTCAAAGAAATAGAAATACAATAAATAATAAACACAGTTAAAAAAGTCACCCGATGTGGAGAAATACAAATACTGAAGAAGACGAAACACAGATGAAACGAAGGACTTGTGGAGCTTATGTAGACAAAACACAGATGAAAAGAAGGTCTTGTGAAGAAATTTTACACGAAAATGCAGAAAGAAACACAGTAAACAGGAGAAGAAAATCTAGATGAAAGTCCGATGATCAGTAGCATGTTGATAACAAAATTTCATTCAAAAATTTTACAAACTGAAGATGGGATAAAAATCCCGAAAAAACGTTTTGTAATTCATTCCAATTTTGTTATGAATATTAATTTATTAACGATAATTAGTATTAATTTAAAAAATAACTCCATTTTAATTCAAAGAAATAGAAATAAAATAAATAATAAAAACAGTTAAAAAAGTCACCTGATGTGGAGAAATACAAATATTCAAAAAGACCTTCGTTTCATCTGTGTTTCGTCTTCTTCAATATTTGTATTTCTCCACATCAGGTGACTTTTTTAATTCTTAAGAAGTGGGATGGAATCTTCATTCTTGATGGATCTATTTTATATTGCGCACTTTGTCTTCCATGGTTGGTCACGAGATGTATATTGTTGGTCAGTGCATGTTATTGGTGAATTGCATGTTGATACATTATTGATACCTATTGTTGCACATGCAAGGCAAAGTAGGTCATGCGATACCTCCTATTTACCTCATATATGCCCTGCCATCATTATGAATATCAATTATTATCAATAATTATTATTTTTTCAAAATCTAAAGTATACAGTGACCTTCCTCTTGCTTTGAAGATCATGTGTGCAAAATTTCTTCAAGATCGGAATAAAACTGTAGATTTGTATAAGAAACAAACACACAAACCACGTCATCACTGATCTAACGGGTTGGCCTATGCTGATGATTTGTAACAACTTAATTATGTGCTTGATTAAATCATGGTCAGCTTAACAATTTTTATTTATATCCCAAGCTTTTTCTACAAAGCTTGACAATACATTGTTTTTTATTCTGCACTATTCTAAAGAGTAAAGAATATTCTGGGAAAGAGGAGAAGCTTTGTGAATGGCAATAAACACACGAGCAGGAGAAAGACAAGGGAGGATGCACTTGTGGGGAAGAAAGTGGGAAAGGGAACGGTTCAGCGAAAGAGGAGAAGTTGCGTAAACAGCGATAAACAGCAAGAGCGGGAGGGAGAGGGGGAAGGGACTGCTTGCAGGAAAGAAGTGGGAAGGATCATGGAATTAAGAAAAAAAAAATTGAACAGATGCGTATAAAGATATTGCAGAAAGGTGTGGGTCAGAACTAATTTTCAATTTTGACCTTGAATTACTCGGAGCCTAATTGCGCTATCGAAATGAATCAAAATGCATTTAGTAAGAAATTTACGGGCTTTCAGAAAATCACCATCCACTAGGCCGATTTCCTCACTGTTTAAAAGATGTTCGCAAAATACTGAATAAATGCGAACTTAATTTCTTTAAGGAGTGGGAAAGGGAGATGGGGGTATACCATAGTATAACTATAGTTTTTTTAAAATCTCATAGAGACAGCGACTTTCTTCTTGTTTTGAATGTCAACAGTGCAAAATTTTATCACAATCTCTGTTTTTCCTTCATGCATGGTTGCTACTGTGATCCACCAATGCAAGGAGAAGTTTTCCAATGGATTTACAGTTGCAGCTGCATATTGTGCTCATAGTAAACTTGGGTTGTACAATTTAAAATCAACTCTGATTGCTTCCAACAGAAGGTCATGAACCCAATTTACGATCAAGAAACTCCCTGTCTCTATGGTACACTTGCTCATCGAGTACGTATCCACATGGATAAACCATCGAGCGACACTTCATCTTCTTCACTAGGCAGAAAAAGAAACAGGAAACGAAATCGAGATGATCCCATTTTCATCCATTTTAGTCTTCATCAAGACCCCAGATGCCTCATCCTTAAACTTCTGTGGCTTTGGTCTCGATTTAAAAAGAGAGCTTGAAAATTGTCAACCTACAGCACTGGGTGGAGCAACTACATCCTTTTTGCAATGCTTCGCGGAAGTTTGTTGTTCCAATGGAAACTGCGATCCTGGACCATTGTCCATAACAGGGTACATCACATTAAACACAACAGATGATGGAGGAATAGTATCAGAAAGAGAAGCCGAAGGTCTAAATCGTTAAACTGCTAAAGACTGTTAAAGCAATCAAAGTGGTAGCTCAATAATAGGACTAGTAGTACCCATGTTTGTGTGTGTTTGTTTTTTATACAAATCTACAGATCGAGACTAACCATAAAATTTATCTAAATAGTACATTATAACTTCCTCTCTTTTAGTATTCTAATATGTACAGGGTGTCCATAATTAAAGGACCCTATTGCAAAGCTGCCTACAAGCTAAACCAATTGTCAGAAATTTTGTGGAGAACATAATGAAGGGATGGGAATTTGTTTCAGCAGAAAAATATATATATATATATAGTTACGAATTTTGCCACCAGAGGGCGTTTTATATTGAATACCTGCAGTAAAAATGTAAATTTATGCGCCATCATGCAGCAGCTGTTACCTACTGTATAAAACCGAGGAACATTCACGGAGATCCTCCATTCAATGTGTATGCTGCTCACAATGACATTATGTTTACGAGATCATGCGTTGTAGCAAAATTGTTTTACCAAAACAGTAATTCCACAGTAGCTGCTCTATGAAAATTTCGGACTTGAAGGGAATGCGAAAACGTCCCATGAAAGTGAAAAAGCTTTGGAAAATGATAACAAAATTTGAAGAAACAGGATCATTGTCAGTATGTCTTAGCAGAAGAAGAAAACCAGTATTTGCAAACGTATTAGAGAAGATTTTGCTTCAGGTGGAAGAGGACAGAGCTGCAAATTACCATGGTAGCACCAGTGTCCAGCATGTAGCACAAGTGTTGGATAGGCCATATCCAACTGTCCATAAGATCATGTGGAATATCCTCCAATATTATCCGTACAAACTTTGACTTGTGCAGCAGGTGCTTCCACATGATTGTGACGATCAACCGAGTTATCATTTCAATTTTTTGCTCTCGTTGAAGTCAATGCAGCATGGCCGTGGGATATCCTCTGGACAGACGAAGCGGATTTTCACTTGGACAGCACAGTGTATACACACAACTGCTGTATTTGGGAATCCGAAAATCCGAATACTTTCTTAGAGGTTCTGTTGCATTCCCAAAAGTGATGGTATGGTGTGGATTTACGGCATCATTTATTCCTTGAGGAATTAAGTTCTAGAGGTCTAGTGATAAGCTTCTCTGTTAGAGAACAAAAATGTTCCGGCTCTGCAAGCCCGTCAATGCCTTGCATGCACAATCTTTATGCAAGACAGAGCTCCTGCACACATTTCACTGTGTGTTAAGAATGATCTTAAACATTGTACAGAAGAACGTGTCATCAGCAATCATGTTTGTCGTGTGTGGTCTGCCTGATCCCCAGACCTCACTCCATGCGACTTTTGGCTTTGAGGACATTGAAACATCTGGTAAGTCATGACAATTCAAGAACTTTACCTGATCTTAAAGACAACATTTCGCCGCACACACTTCGGTCGGCTGTGGAACATGCCATCTTGCGATTTCAGATGGTATCTGAAAATGATGGCCATCATGTGGAACACGTTATGTTGTAATTTATTGTGTTTTACACGTGTTGAACTTTTACACGTGGCTAAATGTGCAAATAGTTATTAAAACACCCTCTGGTGGTGAAATTCATAACTTTTTTTTTTTTTTTGCTGAAACAAATTTCCATCTCTTTATTACGTCCTCTACAAAATTTCACACCTTACTGATGACTAATTTCGCCTGTAGGCAGCTATGCAATACACATCCTATAAATTTTATGGTCAGTTTCAACTTTGCCATTGAGAATGAAGGCATAGCATTTGAAATACGTATCAGACATTCCATATCTCGGTTGTTCTTTTGTGTTAAGAGGTTCTTCCTTCATATAAGGTGATGTAGGCATGCTTTTAATATTCTATAAAACTTAAAAAATTATCCGCAGCTAATGTCTTGGGACTAAGTGACCAAAAAAAGTGCCTGTTACGTCATAAAAAAAATCCGTCAGTGTAAATATTAGGAAAATTACAAATCGGAACTTGTTTTTTTTTGTAAATAATATTTAATTACATTCTTTATACAACTTGATCACATTCGCTTATGTTTCTTCTTTTTAATCCTAGGGCTGAGAGTAGATTTGAGAAGATTGTAATTGACATAAGAACAATATTGCTCGGACAAGAATGGAATGTAGAAAGCACGCCAAAATGGATGAGATCTGTAATATGCACAAAAAAAAATCATTATATAAGAATAATTTCATGGTTACAAAATACCAAACTGGGCATTTTGTTTGCTATAAACCAAAAGAAAAAGGCTGTAAGATTTTTTCTATGCGAGGAGCAGTCATAAAGTCATTACAATCAACATGAAAGAACGATCTCCTTTGAAAACGTGTGCTGCTACTGGGAAGCGACATCCCTCGAGTGCTGGAATAAACAAAGTGGCATTTGGTGCAGTAGCACTAAATGCTGCCAGAGCATCGAAAGCAACATGGTGCAGCCTGAAGGAACGGTCGAGGCAGGACTATGCCTAGACACGTTACAGAATTTCTTCTATTGCTTGACGAAGTAATTGAAAACTATCTTCCAGTAAGATAGAGCTCCCCCGCATTGTTTATCTTGGAAGTGCGGGAATTTAAATTTAATGACCAATGGTGCAGGCGAGATGGAGCTTACTCCATGGACCGCTAACTCTCCTGACCTGGCACCTCTCTATAGGGTTTTACCAAAAACACCAAATATACCCAACGTCCAATCTCTGGAAGAGCAGAAGACAAAGATTCGCAAGCAATTTCAGATGAACCTACCGGAAATACTATGGAACACTTATTCCAGTGTTTCGAAAATTTCAATTAAATTGGGTTATTACAAAGATCGTTATAGTCTTTTGCTTTTGGTATATAGCAAACGAGACACCTGGTAACTTTAATCCACCTTTTGGCATCCAAATAAGATGTTGACTGAACGATAGCCCACTGATCGCTTTGGTGGGAGTAACGTGGTTCGTTTGCTGTGTGGTCGGGAACATCAAGATCAATCAAGTAATCACACTGACTAATTTCAAACTGTTGAAGAACAAATTTATGTAAAATGAGAAATGAGATTTTCATTGCTTGCTTGATGTATTTCCCGTGTTTCTCTTCGTAAAACTGAATCCCAAATGTGATTCATGCTATGCAAAGAGATAAGAAAACCTTTACCAATCACAATATACACTACCATACAATAATGGAACAAACAGTACACATGTACATGAAAATTTATATTTTATTCTATTTTATATCTTGTTGGACTCTGCATGATGAAATTACGTCAACCACCATTCTGGGGATACTTTCTACAAAATTCCAATAAACAGCTTCTGGTATTCGGGTCCATTCTTGCTGCAAATCTTGTTGCCTGTTGGAATTCCTTGTTGATGACCTGGAGTAGTTTTTATGTGATTTTTATGAGCCTCACACTCCAACACCCATTGTTCACATTCAGTGAGCTTTGGGGATTGTCCACTGTGGAGCATGCATATTCCGATGCCTGTTGTGTACCATTTCTTCACAATGTCACCAACAGTTGAACATGGCTGTGGTAACTCTCCTGAAATTTCACGAATAGACATGTTTACTCAGTCACTAACTTCCCTTCATTTAGTCATAACACGAGCAGGTTACCATACCAATGCAAAGAAACCACATCAGCTGTTGACATACGAGCATGGGTTCCAACATGCAAGTCAGATCTCATGTGAATTAGAGGCGTCCATTTCATTATTGTAATGTAGTGTTTGAGTCTATGCGATAAACGTTCAACAACATAAACAAATCTTACATATCGAGTAGGCTCCTCTTGATTTTTATCATTCATGTACTTGGGAATAATACGTGTCGCATTTCTTTGAGTTGAGTATTGTTGTGGCAGTTGCCCCCGAAATTCTGACTTTATAAATTGCAAAGACCATCTAAAAGAGAAGGTAAAAGGAAAGGAGAAACTGCCGTATAATGATCTATTTATGCAAATGGGAAATTTGAAAAGGAGTTTAGCTTACTCTGAGGGAAGGAAGAAACTGCTCGGGAACCGATGCCATTCTTTACCCACACACACTGCAGCAGGATAATTGGGTGACTCCTCAAATACCATCTGTCCAAGCGCCATGTATGTATCAAAAGGAGCATGGTATCCTTAAAAAAGCATCAGTACTGTCAGAGACTAGAGTAAATTAAACGTTCAAAAAGTCATTGCGTTTTTCCGAGATTTTGAAAACCGCTAATTGTATTCAAAAATATACTCATTGATCAATGGTATAGTGCCCACTTTGCTCTATTATCTTCTGCCATCTTTCAGGAACTTTCGTGATCCCATTCTCGAAAAACTTCTTTTTCTATATTAGTGATGAACTGAATAACGTCTCTTTCAATAGTGCCATGTTAAATGAAATGTCTTACCACTCAAGGGGTTTTGCAAGAACCTAACTGGAAATCTGATGGAGCAAGGTCTGGCGTATAGTCAATAGATCCCGAGTAAGCTCCAATAATTTTCTGCATGTCATCAAATTTGTGTGTGATCTCATGTTCTCATGACGGCAGATCACTCCTTTCCGATTTTTTCAATTGTAGCAACTTTTCGGCTACTGCTTCATTCAATTTGGTGATTTGTTGACAGTAGGCGATCAAAAAACACCACACCCTACAATCCCCACCAGATCGAGAGCATCAGAGTAGAGCTATAGTCACTGGAATGGAAACAACAAACCAATACTGACACTGGCGTTCTTTAAGGGCTTCATCAACAATACAATGTATGTAATTTTTCACAAGCCCGCATAGCATTCTTGCCTTTTCGGAAGTATCGTAGTTTCACGAATTTTCTATATGGGTTATACACCTTTTTGCATCTGCGGGAGGGGGATGTGGCGAATGTAAGGGATGCGGGGTTTCCAAAATTTTTTAAATAAAATTCAAATTTTCAAAGGTACACATGGGTACAGGCTATATTCGCAAAAAACGGTAATGAAGTGAAACTTGGCAAAAATGCTCGTATTGACTCTCCATTTCCACAAAATTACTGAGGGTTGTTAGGGATCCATGGTAACAAGTTACAGAAGGCCAGAAAAGGTGG
Organism: Rhysida immarginata; assembly: GCA_023313115.1. NCBI lineage: Eukaryota > Metazoa > Arthropoda > Chilopoda > Scolopendromorpha > Scolopendridae > Rhysida > Rhysida immarginata. The sequence continues at coordinate 1,310,046 of JAHWFO010011261.1, forward strand.
AAAACCCCTTTCGCCACCATCGAGTGTGTTCAATCTGGTAGCCATGCATCGCAAGAGGCTGGAATGCAGAGCACCAAGATGAATTCATAACCACTCCTGTTGACACACTTTCCAAAGATCCTCTACTGTTTGTGGTTGTCTCTTTCCGAGGGCTCGTTTATGTAGGCCAATGCCACAAAAATCTGTTGCGATGCATCCAGCGACTTGACAGGTATGTTGTGGCATGGAATGGAGTGGATTCTGGTATCCTCTTGCATGTGTTGACGCTGCGGTTTGACTTGACGCTTTGCTTGGTGCAGCCATACCCTATTTACCTCTGTATCATACAAACCGGAAATGTCAAAGGTATGATGGGGGTTAGACTGTCAGTCTGATAGTACATGGCACTGACTTTGTCCTTTGACTTAACTCTGTTGTAAAGTTAACTTGCTGTTGTAACTGTATCCCGCCACAATCATAAAACCTTTTAAAAACGTTGACTTGCATTCATGGTATCATTTTCTGAAGTCCTTAGAACCCCTTGGGCCATAAAAAATGGTTTGGTCTTGTAGAAGTCGCTTAAATAAACATGCGCCTCATCTAGTGTGACCACGTATTCCACTTTTCATCTGCCAGGTAGCGTTCATACAATTTACGGCAGTTGGTCTGTCGATCTTGAACTGGTGCGACAATTACGAACGTGGCTCTTGCGTCGCTTCTCCAGTTGTAAATCATGGTTGATAATTGTGTTTACCATGTATACAGATGCCCCTACCTTCAGTGCAATGGCCCGTTGTGTTGGTGGGTTACATCCGGAGTATGGCTAGTGGATGGTCTCGATATGGCCTGCTTTTTAACCTCAGGAATGAGTGTCACTTCTGGTTTTGCCAATGTTATTTAGTATGCTTGATATCCCTTTTTTGGAAACTATGAAGCCTCGCTTCTTGCATGCTTTCATAATTTCTGAATAGCTGATTTTGACGTCGGAAAGGGCCGTTATGTAGCCCTGCCAATACCTGTGAATTTTCGATGGCATAACTCAATGTTTCTAGCTCTGTTCGAATACTATTTTAATACCTGCCCTAACAATTCTCCATGTGATAGCTCATGTGATACGAACACATGTGCTACATCTAAATATGTTAACTGATTCATCTGTAGCACAGTTTTCCTTGATGGAATCTGGAAGTGCCAGCTCTCAAATGTGCGTAGCTCATGGATCTATAGCTGCATTCATAACCACAACCCTCAAGAGAAAAAAAACAAAACGCAATGACTTTTTAAACAACCCAAAATTCAAAAAGAAAACATTTCAATATACCTTTATACAAGGCTACACTGCGAGATAATGATAGTAAAGATGTCAGTGCAGCAAAGACGATGGCCAGCCAATGTGATGAATTCATGTAATACCTGGTTTTGGTTTTTCTGAACAAGTAAACAATTTCCTAAATGGAATAATAAAGATAATAAATTTAATATGACTTACAAGTAACATCAAAACTTCATTCAACTTCTACTAAATCCAAATGACTCATTAAATAGGAGGGGAGAAGATACTAATACATTGTCCCGCCACAAATCGGTATTCCACTAGTCAGGAAATTCTACAAGTTTGCAATTTTTTTCTGAAAGCCAAGATGGCAGACAATGACTTCCGGTCGGGGATTTTTGCCAAGAAAATCTAAATCATTGATGAAAATAGGAATTAAAATTCTACAGCTTGGATTCGAACCAGCTCTTCATGCTGAACATGCTAACCAATTGTGTCACTGTGGCCATGGAAGCATTACACTATTATTATTTGCGTCCTCAAGGACAGTCACGTCAGGATAGTTGAGCATTTGTTGGGTGAGCACATATTGTGTAATAATTCTATATAAATATTGTCGATAGTTCATGCATGATGCAATATCACATTTAAAAATTTTTGACGATCATCAAGGGGGAGACTGTTCCAAAGTCTAAAAGTATTATAGGGGAAAAAGTTGTCTCGGAAATTTGAAACAATACTAGGTGGTTGTATTAAAAGTTTCTTAGTTTGCCTGCTATCCATTGTTTCCGAGAGCCATTCCTTGATATAATGAGATGGATGTATTGCCAAACTCAGAGCTTTCACTAATTCACACAACTTTGTCCAGATGACAATTGAATCAAAGGTGAATAATTTATATTCATTACAGATCTTTGTAAAAGAATGATGGCCGTGAATACTAAACAAAGCACGTAAAATATTATTGTAGGCCACTTTTAATCTTTTATGTATAAACTTATGTAAAGTAGCCCACGCTGGTAGTCCATAGATGATTTCCGATATAATCATCGATTTAACTATCAGAATCATCTCTTTTTTCGTCAATGTTTTACGTAATTTCCTTATTAAAAATTGGAGTCTATTTAATTGATTTATTAAGTTCTCCCTATGAACCAGGAAATTGAGGTGGCTGTCAAAGACCACTCCCAATAATTTCGCTGTAACTGAAATGGGTTTTTTTCTACTCATAACTCAGGTAGTTGTTTTATCCTTATTTAAGGCCATGCCTCTCCTTTGAAACCAATCATGTTTAGTAATTTCAGAATCTAAACGGGTATCAAATGTTTTAACTAATACAACATCGTCAACAAAGGCTTGATTTGAAATTTTAAGGGTAGTTTAGCTAATGGTGCCAACAATGTAGCAAAGAGGGTGTTACTGATTGAAGACCCCTGCGGTATACCTCAGATGAACGGGTGATGCACTACATTTCCATCATCATTTCTAATGTAATTAACACGGTTACTAAGCCAATCTCTTACTAGGGATAGCATATTGCCGGTAATGCCATGAGCCTCAAGGTCTATGCAGAGCTGCTGTCTGGGAACCATGTTGAAGGCCTTTGAAATATCTAATACTACAATTACAAATGTTTTGTGATGACCTAAAGCTTATGCTGCCTCCATTGTAGTTGACAAAATGAGATCTTGCGATGAGGTTCCAGGTATTCCTCCATATTGGAAGTTCGGTAAAACCTGCCAAAGGTAGTCGTTCATAGGTTTGAAGACAATAGATTCGATATCTTATAAATCGAGGGCAAAATGGAAATAGTCTAAAATTCTTGTAGTCGTTAATATCGCCAATTTTAAAAATAGGGCAGATCAATTCCTGTTTTAAAGCTAACTGAAAACTGCTTTTGTCCCATATTTGCTGGATCAGATGAGCTAACAAAAAATTCCCACTTTTCCCTAAGTTTCGCAGGACAATGTGATTTAAGAAATCTTCGTTAGCATTTCTTTTTAATTTGATAGATCTTAGAGTCCAAAAGATCTCTTACGTGAGGTTTGATGGTAAATGCAGGTCTGTGCTCTTGATGTTGTTCACTGTTTGTATAGGGGTAGGTAATTGTCTGTTCAGAGGGTTGTCAATCTTTATAAGATATTCTTTTGTTACCAGCTGCGGCAATCTATGGCTTTCAGTTTTGTGTCCTTTCGTAGATTGGGACTATCTTTCCTAATGGTGTAATATTCATTAAAGAAGAGCTTAAGAATGGTCAATGAGCGTTTATCCTACGCCACACTTCAGATGTTTAAATAATTGATGAAAATCTAAATTAGTGACGATTAAAATATTAAAAATTAACTAATTTCACAGTTCCCCTAATGCATACAGCCTGTTTTGGGGGCTACGAAAGTTAGTTATGACAATTAATATGAGAATTAAGATAAGCTGACTTTCTTCAAACCAGTTATTCTATAAGTCGGAAAAAATCCACAAGATGGCAAGGCCCTGGAACCGAGGTTTCCAACTTATGGAGGGACAACTGTAATAGAGAAGTGTTGTAAAAACATGAACAAAATGGGAATACTTTGTTTCACCATTGAAACCCCATGTGCCACCATCTGTTGTGCTCTGTGTTGGCCTTGCATCTTGGCTATAGCACAACATCAGAATTTTCACTACAACAGTGCATAATGAAGGGTGCAGAACAGAAAGGTGTCCCATGCATCATTGCAAGCTCTCCATAGGCTAGCTAATATGCCTTGTTGCACTCATTTCAACCAAAACGGCAATTGAATACAGTCAGACCTCGGATAGTTGCACTTTATGATTCACTAATTCACAATCCGTGAAAATTTCATTGGAACTGAACTTATTCGCGGCAGGTTCTGGAATCTAACCTCGCGAATGTCCGAGGTTTGACTGTAAGTATATAAGCAGCACGCTTAAATCAATAATTCCTTGATTTCTCAAAAACTATTAGTTAGTGAACCTGATATATACAGCAGTAACAAGAAGAAATTAATCCTCCTGAGGAAGGTGTATGGAAGTAGTGGAAGCGCTGAGATTATCTATTTTTACCCTTTTAGTTAATATTTTACAGTGCATCCATCCAGGGCCTATATGGCAAGAGGCCAACGAGTTAGGTCCCCGGATGGGTAATGAAAGCTGCTGTAAGATGGTCACAGCAGCTGGGACCAATGGCTTTACATGCCCTCATGTCCGGGGGTGGTGAATATAGTATGTCGCTAATGGTAGCCCATCCAGTGACCAGCCATGCAGTGTTCATTGAAAGCCCATTAATAAAAAAAATTGATTTTCTCGAACGTATTATTTAGAAAATGAAAAAGAGCTTTATATTCTTTTGTTTCTCATCATGCCATATTTTGCCATAGTTCTAAAGACCACGTAACTGGCACCCCCACAACTCCGACCCCATTGGGACAACTTGGCCCAAACTTGACAGTAATGTAGATCTTGCCTATAGGAATCTGCATACCGAATTTCCTCCTTTACATACCTAAAGACATGTAGATCTTTTGGTCCCCCTCTGACTCCCACCCCTGAAACTCCAACCCCAATGGACCAATCAAAACTAAACTAAATAGCGAAGGTGCACATGCTCGTAGTAAGCTACATTCTGAATTTCAACCTTCTACCTCAAAAATTGCAGAACTTATGAAAGGGACAGATGGACATTGTGAAATCAATAAGTGTTCCAGTCTTCTGCTACTTAATGAAATGTTTGCTTGTTGTGGTAGCAGTCTATCGATTTCCCTAGGTCTAAGACGATCCGGCATCATGGCCTTTGACCTTGAATATTTTTAAAAAACTAAGGCAAATTGACCTGTACCCTTTTACACAAGTTACTTTTCAAAGGACCCCAACCTGCATGTTAAAGCCCATCGAAATCGACGGGATGGAGAGTGAGGCCTTCGCTTGTTAGCTACAAAAACTGTTTTCTGCTTTGATCTTGCATACATAATTCTGCACCTGCACTTGTTTACATAACGCAATTCTCTAAACATGTCCTTCAATTTGCATAATGTTTCATCAAAAACTTTCCTAATGTCAGATGTGTATAATTAAGTATACAACACAAAATTTATAGGGAATCTTACCTGGAATGCATCCATTGTCAAAGCTCCACATAAACAAAATAATGGATAAATTGGGAACAGAAACCTTTCTTCCTAAAATGAAAAAAAATTTAAAATAGTTTATTCAAGTTCATATACTCGGTGGTTTATAATTAAAGTTACCCACTTCTGCACTGGTTGCAGACTGAATTATTGCACAATAATTACAACGGAAAATTGGAATTGGGAAATCTGAATATTCCAGTAAGGTATGGGTGAGGTGGTCTATCTTTTACGGTATGTACCGAACATGGCCGCCATCTTGAAATCGGCCATCTTGAATCTAATGTCAATTTTTTTAAATGGAAAGGGGGTCATGTGATATATCAAATAACATCAGCATTTTCTGACAATTTCATTCCTGTAAACAGATTTGAAGTAGCGGTTATGGTTCAAAAGTTACAACACATTTTGTTTCACTTTGTAGCAGGTAACTAAAGATGGCTTTGACTATGGAGAAGAGAATTGAGGTCATTTTGATGTCTGGAGAACGAAGTTTCCGTGTCATAGCTGCAGATTTTAACAACTGGCACTCAGAAAGACCTCCAATTTCACACAACACTGTCAGGTGCTTAATTAAGAAATTCCGAGAAACTGGGACTGTGGTTGACAAGGCACGGAGTGGCCGTCCAATAAGTGCTACTGACAACCTCAACAATGGTTTTGGCATCCTTCGTCAAGAGCCCACAACGCAGTCCACGATGTTTGTCAGCAGAATGTGGAATCAGCCAGTCATCGATCGTACGAATCCTTCATGCTCATCAGTGGCATCCATTCAAGATTCAGATACTCCAGCACCTAGCAGAGGATGACCCAGACAGACACATGCAGTTTTGCACGTGGGCCCTAGAGCAACATTGACAAGATCCCTCTTTTGCACAAGGTAACTTGTTCAGTGGTTAGATGTTCAATTTCCTGATCATTGGATTGGCCGACGTGGTGCTGAGGAATGGCCACCCAGATCACCTGATCTCACACCACGTGGGATCATTTAAAGCAACTCGTATATGCAGAGAAAATCAGAAACAGACACCATCGCCAGCAACGCATTGAAGAACCGTATGCCAGCATTTCTGCGGAAATCCTTCTGCGAGTGCATGACGATTGGATTCAGCGCCTTCAAATGTGCCTTGACCAAGAAGGACACCATGTTGAACACATTAAATGACTTCCTTTATGGAGAACAGTCCAGCCTGTAATTCCAAACAAAATGTGTTGTAACTTTTGAACCATAACTGCTACTTCAAATCTTTTTACAGGAATGAAATTGTCAGAAAATGCTCATGTTATTTGATATATCACATGATCCCCTTTCCATTTAAAAAAATTGACTTAGATTCAAGATGGCTGATTTCAAGATGACGGCCATGTTCGGTACATACCGTAAAAGATAGACCACCTGCAAGGTGTTTGAAAAAACAGGATGTACTGCAACTTTTGACTCGCCCTGTACTATTAAATATTGGATACTTTTTGACTAACCAACATAACTTGACTTTTGCATCAAATGAGATCTTGCAGCATACGATGAAACAATCGAATACAAGTATTTACCTTATGAGCTTGCAAAAAGAAGATCGCAATCCAAAGATACAAGGGAAGTACTATTAGCAAACGAGATGTTTTGTCTGCAAAGATGAAAATATATAAAATTATTCGTTTTTTTTTATTAAAAAAAAGTTTTCAAGTTATTTAATCATTATTTCTCACCCATTTTCGAAAACCTGCTGAATGAGTGACGTAAAATCTATTAAGAGAATAAACATCTTTTTTGAAATAAAACATCTCGGGAAATCAGTTTAAGAAGTTGCAAATTATCAATAGAAATTACCAATGATGGAAGCGCAATGAGTGAGAAGAGGAAAACAAAATTAAAATTTAAAAATCCGTTGAGGAAATAATAGTGCCATGGTTCTCTCCCTGCAAAAGAATATTTCATGTGAAACAGTAGCAGATATGATGACAACGATATACTACAGGATATTCGAATTAAGAATGCGGAAGAAAGATTCTTACCATAAAGGTCTGGTCCATGTGACGTGAAGACATTGTACAAGACAATGTTCAGAGGAGCAATGACTAGTTTTCCATAGAAGTGAGAATCAATTTGTACAACAGGGACCTTAAAAAATACACGTTGTATCAAACTAATAAAATCAATAACTTCTTTCCTTGTTTATAAATGTGAAAGAGAAATCTTGATACCAAAATGAAAATCCCTGATAAAATGCACCCCTTCACGAAAACTGGGTACTTCTTCTGAATGAAGAGAAGATCAATGGCAATGGGGGCACTAAATAAAAAAAAAAAATTCTTTAATGCTGTACATAAAGATGCATTCAAGTTGTAAGGCCTCCTTAGTTAGTTCAGAAAGAGCATTTACACCAGAGTGTACTCTTATACCAGAATGTTGAAACCATCCGAACTGCAACATTGTTTGCAGTATTGATAGAAGATGTACCACAAAGAACTCCTTGAGTTTAAGAGTAAGTATCTCGGAAACGGAGATCGATAGAAGAATGAAACGAGTGGTATGTTTATTTTGAAAGCCATAAAAATCTGATACGACAGCTTCAAATTTAGTTACAAATGTTGCCAACAGGTGGCGCTATACATAGCGTACTGAAAATTGCATTCTTCATTGCTACTATCTGTGCTCGAAAGGTGCACATTTTAAACTGATTGTAATGCGCTTGCAATGGCTGCTTGCAAAGAACAGTTTATAGCCTGTTTCTCAGACCCCATATTGCGACTACAGTACACAGCGCCATCTGTCGGCAACATTTGTAACTAAATTTGAAAACTAAACGAAATAGAGGCTTTGCAATACTGCATTATAAAAACAATGACTAGTTTCGGCTTTATTGCCTGCCTTTTTCAAGTCTGCATAAGAGAGGAATTACAATGTTTTATATATACAATCTTTGGTACATGATTGGTTCGTAAAATAGAACATAAAAAAGGGGACAAATTATGTGATTGGTTGAACATTACAGGATTTAATAAGATTATAAGTTGCGACTGGACAAATTATAAAAAGTCCTTCAACTGGCTTAAGAGATGGTAGAAGTCGAAATATTGTTGGGAATTTAAAAGTAACCCCTTATTTTCTGGGTTATTTAATGATTTATAAATTTCTATTTCTTCTAGTATAGGGGTATTTTTTGGGTCACTGGAGTATTTCAGGATCTCAATGACTTCGTTGATTGTCTTGGCCGGGTGTTTCTCTTTCGTCAGGTGCTCAACGTAATTCGATTTCTTGTCATCTTTTAGGTATGATTGGACGTGTTCGTTGAACCTTGTTCTAAATGAGCGATTCATCATTCCCTCGTAAAACTTTTCACATGAAATACATTTTAGGCAGTATACGCCGCTTGCGTTGAAGTTAAAGGAAGGAGGGGGGGGCGGAGAGGTTCTTTCTGATTAGTTGACGGGTGCTTGAGACGGTGCAATACGATAAATTCAGTCCTAGTTTTGTAAATACTTTGGCCAGTGGGTAAATGGACTTGCCAGTAAATGAAAATGAGACCCACTTCTTAACGGCGTTTTGGGGCTTTTGTGCGCTGAATTTCAGTTGGCGGATTCTGTCTTTGAGGAGGCCGGATATAAGATTGGGAGGGTAACCGTTACAGAGGGCTAAGGAGGGGATAGTTTCATTTTCTTTGTCGGTCTTGTTAAGGGGAATAGTTAAAACTCTGTCAATCATGTATCGGAATGAGGCTAATTTGTGGGATTTAGGATGGGCAGAGGAGGCGTGAATAACATTGGAGGATGTGGTTGGCCTCCAATAAATGTTGAAGGCAAACCGTTTAGTTACAGAGTCTTTTGATATACGGAGGTCGAGGAACGGGATGAAACTATTGGATTCAGTCTCGAGGGTGAATCAAACAAAAGGGTCGATGTTATTAAATGTGCTTAGATGTCGAGTATCGGTCATCATACACAATCAGTATATCATCTACATACTGTTGGTAACTGATGACGATTTTATTGTCGAGGGTAGGCCGGACATGATTGGTTCGAAATCCTGAAGGTACACTTTATTTGAAACTTCCATATCAGATTTTAAGGCTTTTCAAAATACACATGCCGCTTGTTTCATTCTTCTATCAATCTCCATTTCTGAGATATTTATCTTAAAATCTGGGAGTCCGTTGCAGGTGATAATAGATAGTCACCATGAAAGCTTCATTGGTGGTCGAGTTCACTAGAAAAATTTGCTAGTTCAAGGTCAGAACTACTGGAAAATGAAAGATCATGGAGAGCACCTTTTCCAAACTTTTTTTCAGAACTCTTGGCTTTCTGGATCTGAAGAATGCTCTCTGGCTATTTGCTTTCATTAACTACGAAATTAAGGAAGTGTTGGGAACTAAACAACAAACGGTCCACATTGACTACCTTAAATTATGTTTGAAGTACATGAGACAAGGTCGGGTATAAGACGTGTGTAGAAAAGTATCGGATCTTTGGCTGGGAAAAGTAAAGTTATTCACCTTCAAAGTACTCTCCTTGGGATTGCACACACCAACCCCACCGCTCCCGCCAATGTTGGAAGCATCTTTGGAAGACCTGTTTGGGAATGGCGGACAGCTCTGCCGTCGTTTTCTGCGTAATGTCTTCTCGTGACTGAAATCGGGTTCCTTTCAGCAGCGTTTTGAGCTTGGAGAACATGTCAAAGTCACATGGAGCCATGTCAGGGAAGTAAGGATGTTGACAGACCAAAGGAGTGCTGTGTTTGGCCAAGAACTTCTGAATTAGATGCTATGAATGGACGGGTGCATTGTCGTGATGGAGTGAAGAAGTTCCTGTTGCCCAAAGGTCGGATACTTTTCTACAACTTTTTTTGTTGATGGTTTGGCCTTTCAAGAAAATCGAAAAACTGACAGGCATGCATTTACGCTCACTCGCTCTCACAATGCCAGGCAGCAACTCAAGAGTTCTGCGTATGTGACCAACTGCACACAAGCGGATGAAGGTCACCTACACCTTGTTGACAGAGGAGAAAACCCACGATTCATTTGTTTAGGCAGGAAAAATAAAGGTCTAGCTGCTTATCTTAGCAGACGTATAGCTTATCTATATCTACTGCAACGGACATTGAAAACTCAGATGAAGTGGTGTTAAGGGGAAGGGGTAGAAGAATGAAAAGGAAAAGTTTGAGGGACGTAGGGCGAATAGAAGGAAACATTAATCTGGGTTAGTGGGATATGATTAACTAACAACTAAACACTGTTCATCATCTTTCCTGTTAAATTAACCATGCAAGAGCATTGCGAAATCTTTTTCCACGGTTGTCATCATTTGGAAGGACTGCCAATTTCCAGTGGACTCGTCAAACTGGAAACAAGCTTTCATAGCAACTACCGGGTGTTTCATAGGCTCTGACCAACGTATTAGTTGAATTACTCATCAACAGGTGGAGTTAGTGCTGTGAAAGTTTGTACACACATGCAGGGAATCAAAGGAAATGGATCAATCTTCTGTATATTGATATTTTTACTTTCTGGTGTACGTATTTTTCAGAAATAAAATTAGAAAAGCTTACAACGTGAATGCAGTCGGATTTAAGTCCAATTTTTAATTTTAATTTCTCTAAAATGAGACGACTGTTTACCCAATAACAGCAGAAAATGGCCATCCTATAAAAGCACTTGCTGCGACACTCATAATTGCCATCTAATAAAAATAATAAAGAGAATCAATAAAGGTAAGATGATAATGTTGACATTTTAAATATGAGTTTACAAAATCATTTGATAACCACCTTATAATTTTGTACAAACCAAGCCCCTAATGACAGCATGGTGAAGTACATAGTGAAACTACTGGGCAAAAATGCTGCACCTGCAACAAACATTCCCGTTCCAAACAGAAGGAACACTAAGGTCAGACGACCAATGTGGGCACCAAATTTCTGGCACACTCCCCTAGAAAAAGTATACAAGATCTTAATATATTTTCACGTAAACTTTTCTGAATTATCAATTTCCTAAGAAAATTATAAAAATTAGTGACTCAGAATTTAAAAATTATAAAGTAGCTTTAACTTAAAAATGGAAATCAGCCAATCAAAGAAAGCGAAACACAATCCAAGCTGAGCACTGATAGTCTACAGACTTTCGGAGCTAGAGATCTACAGAGAGTCATTTCTCCTTAACTTAGCCGATTTTGGATGATTGTCATTTCACATGAAGCCCCCTTCTCCACCACTGATTATGTTCAACGTATTTCCCCTGATTCCTGACACTAGCCTGGCAGCATAATTTCCATGATAGCAGACTTTTTTGCAGGACGGCAAGAGGAATTTTGTTCCCTACCTCCTTGCACATTTTTCAAAGTCCAGCAATAGTTTTGGCGTGATGCCTTTTGTTTAGCTTTTCGTGGGTGAATTTGTCGGGAATACCCGCATTATGTATTTCAGCTAGAATGGAGTTAACCTCATGCTTCGATAACAAAATTCCTTCAGTCTTGCACTGTTGCACGATGCATACGGCACTAAATCCCACCTTGGATAGGGCTTATATGTACCCTCTCTGAAAATCATTAATTTTTCTAGTCATGCCGCAAATTTTCTGCGCTCGTTTCCTAAACAAATATTTATGGAATGCCCACTGATACAACACCTGATTTACTTAGGCTCTGGTGCATTTCATTTCCAAGGAGGGGGTGTTCAAAATCTGCTAAGTTAAGGAGAAATGATCCTTCATAGAATTTAAGAAATAAGAAGCATTAAGTGTGGATTTCCCTTTATATGAGTTCAATTGCCTGTCTCAGTTAAAAAAATAAACATCTTTAAAAAATGACAAACTTCAAGTAGTCTTATTTCTTTCAAAGCATTACTTGTAGAAATATGCTTCGCACACGGCACAAGAAATTCCAAGAAGACATCGAAGAAAATAAAAAACTAAAATCTGAAATGAAAGGAAAAATTAATAGACATGATATACGTCATTTTAATTTTAATTTTTGCTGTTTTAATGAAATTTTAGTTTAGAATAAATACGAAACCTTATCAGCTTGAGCAACTTTTGCATAAAGCCAACATGGAACTGAATGGAGGACAATATAAAAATATGAACGTATTGCATAAACTGGGGAATATTCCCATGTCTGAAAGCCTGTGCCATATATCATGAAATGAGTCTGTTGGGAAATGTTTTGAATAAAAAAAAATTAAAAATGGATTTACTGGGTAAAAAAAGTATACATTTAGCATTTATACATAAGGCATATCCATATTATCAACAAATTATTTGCTCAAGAAGTCAAACACTAACATTTACAAGAAGATTTCAACAAGTAATACACCACAATTTATTTCTCTGAAAGTACAGAACATACAACTTTCCACTCACACATCACACTGCTACAACCGTCAAGTCTCCTTCCATTTCTTTGACTTTATCCCAGTGTTCCAGAAGAGCGTGTATTCCCCTCAGTACCATTTCTGGTCCTGCTCACACAACCACTTTTTCATAGCAGACACACCATCGTCATCAGACTAGAACTGGGTCCTGCGGAATGAATGTTTTAAAGGGCCAAATGCAGTGGGTGCCGCTTAATGTGATCAATCGGCTATTGTTATCATTTCTGCTTGGTACGGAACACTTGTATCTGAATACAGGGTTTGTCTGTAAAGTAATGAGACTGGCAGCCGCACGGCGCTCCAGTCTTCAGCAGCGCGCTCACTGGTGGCGGGATTTGTGGTTGGGGATCTAAGCTAAGCAAAGCACCAGGCGGCAGTCGTTTCCGAGCTCTGACGCAGTGAGGATCACAGCAAAAACGTCGAACTCCTCATGCGGTGTGGGCCGGAGCGTTGTCATGGTGGAGCTTCCAGCGATTGTCAATTTCCGGTCATTTCCGTTTGATGGCACTGTGGAGGTGCGCAAGGACTTCTTTGTAGAAAACAGCATTGACGATTCGTCCCGGAGGCAGAAATTCTTTGTGGATCATCCCACGCTTTCTTGGGGCACGGGGAGTTCAGGGAGTTCGACATTTTCTGCCGTGATAAGAACTCAAAAACAGGTTTTGCACCACATGTGATCTTCATTGCTTAGCTTAGACCCGCCTCCACAAATCCTGCTGCCAATGAGCGCGCTGATGGCGACTGGAGCGCCGCATGGTTGCTAGTCTCATTACTTTAAGGACACACTCTGTACATACTAAATACAACGTTTATTGTGATCAAAACTTCGGATATTGTTATCAAATTTTTCCCTAAACGTAATAAAAATATTTGGACTGGATCCCGAATTCTGCTTATAATAGCCATTTTTCATTTCCCTCTAAGCAAATAGGCACTGCTGCCCAAACAACTGAGTGATCAGTGATAGGTACTGCAATCACTATACGCATACCACGTGTCTCAAAAATGAGCGACAATTTGAAAAAAAAAAACAATTAACAAACATCGGAAGCGATAGAAATGTACGTTTAGCTGCGTTCTGTTTAGGAAACGAAGGAATTTTTTCGCACCAAGTTTCAAAATTAGTTATAAAGTCGTCAACAGATGGTGCTGCTATTTTGAAAACTTTAAAACAAAGGTTTCAAAATAGCCACATTTGCAGCAACAATATGACACAGTCTAAGGACAAAATTCGCAGACGCCCGTGCAAATATTTCAGTTGGAATGCTAAGTGAGGTATAGAATGCCGATCTGACGGGACGGAATGCGTAGAGAATAGCAGCACCATCTGTATCTGTTGACAAACTTTGTAACTCATTTTGAAACTTGATGCGAATAAATTCCCTAGTTTCCTAAGCAGAACGCAGCAAACCGTACATTTCTATCACCTTTTGCTTTTTGTTAATTGATTTTTCAAATCGTTGCTCTTTTTTGGGACACTCGGTACATAAACTCTAAAGGATAAATGCAGAGATCATACGGAAATTTGATAAATGCAGTAAAAGCTCATGATCGCCGAGAAATGCGTTTGAGGATTATAAGCAAATATGGAAGGCCAAGAAAATTTAAGTGCAAACGAGTTGGCAAAAAAGATAAGATTTCTGGATAATTACATCTTTTAACAAAATAATGGCACCACGTTTCAGGGGTAACCATTCAGAATTGTTTTCTTGAATCTGCTAAACCTCTATACAAGGTCTGTACAAAAAGTATTGGGCCTTTACTTTTCCTGCCTAAACGAATGAACCGTGGGTTTTCTCCTCTTGCAACAAGGTGTAGGTGGCCTTCATATGCATGCATGCAGTTGGACACTTACTCAGAGCTCATGAGTTTCTGTCTGGCATCTTGAGAGTGAGTGAGTGTAGTACATGCCTGTCGATTCTTCGATTTTGTTGTAAGGCCAAATCATCAACAAAGAGTACTATCTGACGATCCTTCGTCGCCTTTATGATGCTGTATGACAGAAACAACCCAACCTTTGGACAACAGGAACTTGTTCGCTCCATCATGACAACGTACTTGCCGTTCATCGCATCTGATTCAGAAGTTCCTGGCTAAAAACAGCACTCTTTTGGTGTGTCAGCCTCCTTACTCCCCTGAGATGGCTCCATGTGACTTTTGGCTGTTCCCCAAGCTCAAAACGCCGCTGAAAAGAACCAGATTTCAGTCACAAGAAGACATTATGCAGAAAACAACAGCGGAGCTGCCTGCCATTCTCAAACAGGCTTTCCAAAGATACTTCCAACAATGCCGGGAGCAGTGGGAGAAATGTGTGCAGTCCCAAGGAGAGTCCTTCGAATGGGGGGGGGGGGGTTCTAGATATTTAGGTGTCGACTATTTAGGTCATTTTGCGCCTTTTACACAAGTTATATCTGTACGCAGCCCGGGACAAACACAAACATCCATGCCCACGGCGGGATTCGAACCCACGGCCAGGCGGACTCAAGAACTAGAAAGCCCTTCGAATGGGATTAATGTTTAAATACTATAAGTGAATAACTTTAGTTTTCTCAGCGAAAGGTCCGATACTTTTTGTATACATGTCATATACCAAAGGAAAACCGGTTTTTGGGAAGATCTTTGGATTTACCGTATATCTTCCAAAAGTAGCCCCCAGCGTCTATTTTTTCAATTTAATCACAACAACTTAATATTTATTAGAGACCGGCGTTTATTTAGCAATCTGTGTCAAATCTTATATCTTCCATGACATCATAAACGCCACATTATGTGATCGCTTTAGAGGCATGTCTTTTTTTTTTAAACAGAATATGGTAGTGCGCAGTAAACAGTCCATACGAACAGGATATCTTGAGAACTAAGGGATGAATAGCAGAGTGCATATGATATCGAAACTCAAAGCAGTGTGCTGGGAATCCCCTCAGGCCCGTGTACACGTGAACCCCGAAAACAGCTCACGTGAACTGCCGCGTTGAAGAGAATCCCTGGTGTGTATTAGAGACCGGCGACAATTGGAGACTAGGTGTCTATTAGAAGATATACAGTAAGAAGATCGAGGAAGGGGTACAAATCCGAGCTTTATAAGACGGAACTGAAAAAAACAACAACAAACAAACAGAATTCGGCTACAAATACCGGTTCCCAGTAATTGAATGTTTCATCACAATCAGAAATATTGCTCCAAATCGCAGCACACAGTCTGGCTGAGAGCAGCGCTTTGAATGCAGTGTAGGTCCCTGGAGCCCACGGTTCATAGTTTGCTTTACTATAAAGACAAAATTCATTTCTAATGAATGCACCTGAGACTAAGAGATAAATAAATAAATTTTAAAATCATAGAAGCTTAAAATTTTTGATTAGCCTTCATACACGTTTTCAGGTGGCGCTTTGTATTTGGTGGGAATCTTTTTTCCGCTCGAATTCTGTCTCAGCCGCATGTGTTGAGATGAAGACATTGCCACATTGATTGTAGCAGAAGTACTTTGAACTGAACTAAAAAAAAAAAAAAGGGGGCGGAGAAGAATTTAATTAATTTTTATTTTTTATTGTGCATATATCCACATCTTTCATTGAAATTAACGTAAAGAAAAATCAAGCTATAATGATTTATATGGAAAAAAGAGAAATTTTATGCAGAAGATCTTCTGAGGATACCTGCCTGCTCAGATGCGCTTGCGATCTGGATTTGGTATGATTATTTAGAAATTTATGAAATTGAAGGCTGTTATTCGAAATGAATGCATTGACGCTATATCAACATGAGAGCATAACATGATAACATTAAAAAAAATTATTTTTGTTTATTTATATTCTTTTCCGCTCATCTTTAATATCCAACGTCAATCGCTGATTGATCGCCATAGACGTCAATAATGAACGTGCCGTCCAGTTTCCACTGACACTGCGCCCTCTAGTGAGCACAATGCGAACAAGTTTCAGCAACATCACGAGTTGTTTCAACGCGGAGAGAGTAAGCCACGTGATCATGTACGGTAGCACTCATATGACAAGATAAAAGTTTATTTATCAGTTAATAAACAAATATTAATATCGATAAAATGGAAGAAGATGATGAACGAGCCCCTTTGCTTGGACGACTCCGTGCCGAGAGAATCATGGAAAAGTCTCGGCCGATCAACGAAAATTCCTTGGACAGGGAGCCAGAGCTCACTGGCTGTGGAGCAACTCCGCTCTGTAATCCTCATCGTGCTCCACACAGATTTGTTGTCCTGATATTTATATGTATGCTTAGTTTTGGTAAGCCTTCCCTAATTTGAAATGTTTATTTAAAATTATTCAAATTTATTTCGATACTAGGTAAATTTGAGTTTATATGAAAGCAAAGGAAATGGAACTCCGTACATGGTCAGTGAGGTGTAGCCCACCATAGGTCATGTTTTGAATGAACTCTTCATATATTTGCTTTACTGCCATATGAAACCCATTAAAAGTAGATTTGTTTTATTGCCATATGAATCAGTTTGTTTGATGTTTATCGTAGTGAAAAGCTTATTACATAGTTTCTTCAGAGTGTCATCAACATGGTGATAAAAAGTAAAAGTTTTGCTTACAGTAGCGCTCAGAAAATAAGGCACGAATACAGTTTTTGGTTAATGTTCACTATCTGCACATCATGCGATGACTGGTCATGCGACCAAGGTAAATAATTTTGTTTTTTAAAGGCTGGGGGGCTGCGCCCCCCAAACCCCCCCTCCAACAGACTGATATATACCCCCTTTTCTGTTTAGTCACAGTAGATAGCTAAGCATTGATGGTTAAATTAGTAAAATTTTCACTTGGTCGCATGATCGGTCATCGCACGATGTGCAGATAGTGAACATTGACCCAAATCTGAAACAAAAGCGAGAAATGATGCATACATTAGTAGTACTCAGTCGGATAACCGTTACTCTCGATAACAGCTTGTCATCTGCTAGGCATAGAATCGACTACTTTGTCATGGTTTCGGACTGAATCTTAAATTGTTCTTCCTGAAGCATTTGAAATTTTTCATCCAAGTTCGATGCCTTTTTGTCTTTGCAGCGACTAAACCGAACCTCCCAGAGATGTTTGATGGGGTTGAGATCAGGGGACTGTGATGGCCAGTCAAGTACTCGAACTTTCTTGGAAGCCAGATAATGAAAAACTTTCACTTCGTGAAAAAGCCTGAGAGGAGAGAGATGAAAAACGTTCAATAGGGGAAAATATCTTCGCATTGAATGATGGGTACAGCTGCCATTTTTTGAGGGCAAGAGGAAGGCAATCCTATACTGCTACTCATCGAAGTGCGCCGTTTTTGCCTGACTTGTTATTGTATAATGATGGTAACGAGTTGTTGCGTGTTTGGATGTATTGTATAACAATGGGATAAGTTCAGAGCCAGGGCAGCCATGGGTCTCGATGCCCTCAAAAGAAGGCAGATATTCAATGTTTATGTTTTGATATTTCTCCCTATAACCATGGAAAGTGACTTAATAACCACAAAGGAAAACCTCTTGTGTACAAAAAGAATTTTAATTAGACGTATTTCGAACCCTTTAGGTTCATTATTCATTGCCATATGAGTAATTTGGTACAAAGCCCAAGTCCTATATAAAGGAGAAAGGGGTTACCGGTCCCCCAATCTGGTCCGAATACGAAACAGAGACTGCCAATGGGAAATGAGGGAACCTCTTTTTACAAAAGCACAGGCCTAGGAGAAATACCCTGGTCGTAAACTAATTCCAATTGAGTTGCAAATGTAAAAATTCGGGAGAATCCCAATTATACAGAAAATTATACACAAAAAATTCTAAAAAAGACAAAATTTCGAAAAACAAAGGTATACAAAGTAAAAGAAAAACACCAAAAGGAAGAACATCATCTCGAGAGCTTCAATGACTTAATCAAAATCAAAATAGTGAGTCCAGGTTTTTTCCTGGCGATTTCCAAGGTTTCGAAGCCATCCAGTGCATTCCTGTTTCTTATGTGTCTCACCAGTCTGCAGTCCTTTATCCGAATATCGTGCCTGGTATCTAACGTGTTTAGCCACAGCCGATCTCTCTGGGCGTTCAAACCTGGTGTGGGCTGTTCAGACTATGAATCTTGTGTGGATCTTCCTACAAGTCGCGCCTTGATATACCTTAGGACATTTACCACAAGATGTTTCATAAGCCAGATAATGCTTAACAAGGTTGGACGTGAGGTTTGGGGACGTGTTGGAATAGCCAGCCTTCTGGGCATGCAGTTTTTCCCATGGGGATACATGTGGTTCTGTACATATTCTTATCCATAGTGCCAACAACATGCACAAGAGGACCCACCCCATTTCTACTAAAACAATCCCAAACCACCTGAGATCCCTCTCTAAGCTTCACTGTGGGCACTTGGTATTTTGGATTGAAACGCTTGTTCTTGGGGCGTTGAATATACTGTATTCCGTCTGGTCCAAAAAGCAGTAACTTAGATTCGTCACTCAGAGGATTTTCGCCCATTCGTTAGAGTTCCAGCTGTGCAAAGGCAAGTCGGGCCTTCCTGTTCGCTGCTGTAACGAGAGGTTTCTTTGCAGGACGCCTACCATTCAAGTCTGCTTCTACTAGAAGCTGTTTTAGTTGTGGAAATACTAACTTTAACTCCATGAGGCTCTTGCATTTCACGGTTCAAATCCATGCTGAAGTCTGGGCTGAGCTCTCGATAACCGACAAAGCAGTCTTATCTTCCTTTTCTGTGGTATACATGGTCTTCCTGATCCACGCTTTTGTTGAAGGTCTCCTCGTGCTCTCTTTCGTTGAATAATATTGCACTTTTTGGAACATTGAAAGCAGTTGCAATGTTGTTGTAAGATTTCTCCTCAGCGGCTTTTGCAATTGCCTTCTGGACCTTCAAATCGAGATGTACCCTTTGATTTGACATTTTCCTATAAAAATTGAAGGAGTATTATGTTAGTTATTTTTATGCATTTTCTGGTGACAATGGAAACTTACTTGTTTTTTATTTTTTTTTTAGCAAAAGTGGCCTTGTGCCTTATTTTTTGAATGTCGCCAAACCAGAAAAAGTGTCTGTCCAGTTTTTGTATGAGAATTATTTCCCAATTGTTTGGGTCTTATGAAGTGTTTCACCTTTTTACATCCTCCTTTAAAATTTTGGTTCAGTCCGATAATCGTTTTTAAATTTACATAAAAAGTTGTATTCGTGCCTTATTTTCTGAGCGCTACTGTAGTTTCATTCACTTGTTGAAAAACATTGATAACTTTGCTCTTTACATTTACTACAATCATGTTTACATTAATAATTATTATGCATCACCTTTAATGACACGTTATTTAGGTGTCATCAGGATTAAAGTTTAAAAAACAAATTTTGGTAAAAGTCCAAATTAGCGCTCCCTAAGGCCCGCCGCAAATACGCTTTGTCGCGCGCGACATGGGTCGCTCCAAGGGCACTGCGCATGCGTCGGCGTTGCTCCATGTCGCTCCTTGTCGCCCGAACGTGACCTCGTTTTTTTGCCCTTGGTCGCGCGCGACGGAAAAAAATGGTTTTCAGGCGACGTCACCTCTGTTGAGCTGAATTCAATGGAAGCGACCAGCGACAACATCGTCGATAGCCAATCAAAACATCTAATTCCTCCATAGGGAAAACCAGTGAAGAAATACAGTGGACGACGGAGAAATGATAGATATTGTTAAGAATAATTATGCAGAAACTGGATATGAAACATTTCGACACTCCATTGTTCCATTTTGCCATTATTATAATTAATGGCACTCCATTATTATTATTATTAGATATAAATAAAAACATTAGTTGAAAATAATTAAACCATTACTAACATCAGTTCACAGGACCAAAGGCATGAATATTTCACTACCGCATTTATTTATTTAAATAGTTATCGTTGTTTATATACAATAGGAGAGAAGACGGGTGGGCCAGCGACACTCTTGTATTTGCGGCGGGAAAGAGCTGGCGGCAAGCGATAAAGAGCAACAACTGAAGTCAGCAGTGTGACCTTGACGAACCCCCTACTGCAGGCGGCAACGAGCGACAGGCTATCGCTAGCGACCAGGTCGCTCCTAATTTTTTATTTGCGGCAGGCCTAAGGATGATATCGCATTCATGCATTGAATTTTTTAGCGTTTTATTTCTACTTCATAAGTAAATGGTTTACCTTATTTTTAGAAACTGCACAAACGCAAGAAAATGAATCCAATAAATGCCAGATACAAAACGTTGTTTCCAGGAGCATTTAACAACGAATAAGGAATCAAATGCAACTAACAGGTAGCCATTATCGCAACCTGGCCACTTGCAAGTTGGAAAAAAGTTTATAGTCTCACGTTAATACCTGATAAAGGCACCCTTTTTCTCAATGACCTTTATTAATCTGTTTGTCATTGCTTCACTGAGTTTCACTAACACTCCTGGATCAAGTTTTAGCCATGCTGCATTGGTGATACTTTTCACCAATTCTTCTTTATTACTGTACTGACGGAAATTGCTGTATACAGAACGCACTAATGTTCTCCACTGGGTTGAGATCTGGACTCCGGGATGGCCAGTCTAGAGCAATTACAGAATTAGCGTCAAACCAGTCTTTGGTTGAGGCCGAGCTGTGAATCGCAGCATTGTCCTGCTGGAAAATCCATTCACCTCCGTTATGAGCAGACCGTATGGAAGCAGATTATCCGCCAGAAATCTTGATATGCAATGGAATTCATCCTGTGTGATACGGAATGCAATAGGTGTAGTTCCGCCAGCAGCAAACCCTCCCCAAGTCATTACTGAGCCACCTCCAAACTGTCTCTTTGAGAAGAATTCCTTTTCATCTCAAATATCATGCAAATAGTATTTGAATCCATCTGGTCCGTCCATGTTGAACTTCTTCTCGTCTGAGAACACAACTTTCTTCCACTTATCACTGTACGTAACGTATTTTTTAGCAAACGCGCCACACTTGCTTCACGATGAGCTGCTGTCAGAGGTGGTCTTCCGTCCATTTTTGAGTAATGCAGATTTGGAGAAGAATGCAACATATTTTGTACGGTTCTACTAGTGCACGGGAGGTCTAGTTCGGCAACAATCTGTGAAGAAGAGAGGTGGTGATGACGAGCAAGTCTTTTTTTCTTGATGTCTGGCGAGTGGAAAGTGCACTTGGCCTGCCAGATGTGGGTGCCATTCCATGTTTATCTGGATTTTGGAGAAATTTGTTAACAGCTGACTTGGAACGTCCAATTTCTTTCGCAATCTCCGATCCAGTCTTTCCGCATCCCTTAAGAGTAACAATTTGCCCTCTTTCATACTCTGAAAGATGTTGCCCTTTTGGCATCTTGTATATTGGTGTTATATTACACAAACAGTGTGGTATATGCTATCATATGACGTTGCTGTATGCTTTCAACTAATAAAATATGCAAGAAAGTGGACGACTCTAAACTTTTTTTACATCTTGCAAGAGGGTAGGTTGGGATAATGGTTATTAATTTGCATTTGATTCCTTATTCGTTGTTAAATGCTTCTGGAAACACCGTTTTGTATTATCTAATTCATGTCTATAAAAAAGCAACAAAATCAGCATGGGTTTGCTACGTTTATTTGCATTTTCATATATCGCGGTGCTTTATAATTTTAAATAGAAATAGTATTCGTGGATGTTTACCTCATCTTATAAATTATTTCGAGACGAAATTAAGCAAAATTAAGGTTTTATGCTTAATAACTGCAATTCTTTGGTGACCACTGGTAACAATTTTGCTTCCCCTCTGACCGCTATATTTGTTGAACTCTGCACTTCGGGAGCACTTCGCTGTCGCGCAACACTAGCGCTTCCTCGGTGTGCTTGCGTGCAAAAAAAAAAAGTACACAGATAGGCTATGTGGGATTCCTTTGTCAGTACTTCATCAGCATTTGTTTAATATGGAAAGGTTAGAGTACAACAAAGCCCTACTGGGATGGCCATTGACCAACAAGTTAGGTCCCAGAGGGCCTAAGAATAACAAATACAAAATTATTTAAAAGGTTAATACTGCTAGGTTAAGTAACACATTAGTACAAAATTAATATTGCTCAGGGGGACGAGCAAAAAGTATCCATTACTTATATAATGAACCTCGTTTAGAATTAATTAAACATTTTGTAAAGTACAACAAAATAATTTAACAACAGTTTTGATGCATTCCAGTGTTCTCCCCCAATAAATTTTATCTGGTGGGTAGAAAGATAAAACAATAAAACATTATGTAGTATAAAGTAATTTTTCATGTATTCAGCGAAGAGATTACCGAAACCAGCTGGGTGGTGCACCACTTCACTAACAAGGGAACCATCTGAATTTGTATCACAGTTTCAACCAAATGGAAATATTCTGTTTACCTATTTCTAGTGATTGATCTTAGCAAATAAGAAATTGTATTATTTTATTTTTTTAATGCACACAAAATAAAACCGAAATCTTTATTTGCGTGCAAACGTATGCTGGAACTGGTGGCAGTAGCACTTCGTTCAGGTCTGGAAAATCTACGAAGATTACTGAAGCAAAATGTTATGGCACTTCTTTGCATAAGTACTTCCAAAATTAATACAATTAAATAATAAAATCTTGTAAACATTCCAAGGAGGAGCTTTAGCAGTGAAACAGAAATACATTTATACGTTTATTAAAAATAAATTAATTCTCCCCCACCTCCCAAGTAGGATAAGGCAAGTCATCTATTTTTACCCCTTTATCTGCACTTTTTACCTCTCCCCAAGTTTTTTTTAATCAATAAATTGATTTTCTCGAACATAATATGTAGATAATGTAAAAAAAGCTCGTATTTTCTTTCCTTTCTCATCATTTTCGAACCTATGATACAGGTATTGGACACTGAAACTGAAACACCTGGTAGAAATCCAAAATCTTTATTTAATAAGGTGTTGGGGCACCTGGGCAGCTAGCACAGCAGTAACACGTCTTGGGAAGGATCGGTAGAGGTCCTGCACAGTTTGCACCCCAAACCATTACTGATCCACCTCCGTGTTTGACTGTGGGTGCCAAGCAGTCTGGGTTGTAGGCATCAGAGGGGCTCCTCCAGACGAATACCCTCCCTGTTGTTTGGAAGACAGTGTAGCTGGACTCGTCCGAGAATATGACGCGTTTGAGGTCATCCAACGTCCAGGTTTTATGCGTCCGGCACCACTGAACCCGCTTGGAGGCATTTGTACTACTGATGAAAGGCTTCGGTATAGCAACCCTGCCATGGATGTTGGATTTATGCAGGTAACGACGGATTGTCTTCGTGCACACAGGTTCCTGGAGGTGTGTATTCATTTCTGCGGTGATTTCTGCTGCGGTGGTTTTCCGCTTTCGTGCAACAATCCTGGTCAATGTCCTGACGTCTCTTTCCGACAACTTCCGTTTTCCCCTGCAGTTGCTCCTCCTGGACGTGGTTCGTCCTTCCTGTTCATATGCACACATCACCCTGGATACTGTAGCACGTGAGACATCACAAAGTGTGGCAGTTTTGGACACAGATGCACCTGCTAGACGCGCCCCAACAATCTGCCCTCTTTTGAAGTCGGATATGTCTCCCATTATAGCGCTCTGCACAGACAATTTGAAGCTTACTATCGAACTTTTCTACTGGAGTGACTACCAAGACCTCTGACACGTGATTCATTGATATGCATACGATTAATTACCTAGCAGAAGGTTCTATTCAGCCCTGGGGGTATCCAGTGCTATTTGCGAAGGTGTTTCAGTTTCAATGTCCAATACCTGTATATCACATGCCATATCTTGCCATAGTTCTAAGGACCAAGTAACTGCCACCCCCGCAAATCCGATCCCACTAGAACAATTGGGCCTAAAGTTCATAGTAACGTAGATCTTGCCTAGAGAAATCTGGATACTGAATTTTACGCCTTTACGTACCTATCTACCACATAGAAATGTTGCCCTCTCCGAGTCCCACCCCCGTAATTCCGACCCCCATATGCCAAAAAAAAAACAAGCTAAATAGTGCAGATGGACATGTCCATAGTAAGCTACATTCTGAATTTCAACCTTCTACCTCAAAAAAAATGTAGAAATTATGCAGGGGACGAACTGACATTATAAAACCAATAAGTAGCTCAATTCTTATTCTACTTACGAAGGTCAGTCAAATGAAAACCGGAAATATTTTTTACAGCTCCTTTATTACAGACAGAGTTGGTACACTATTTTTCAATGTAGTCCCCATCTTTTCGATGCATTTCCGCCACCGAGTCGGGAAGGCATGGATACCTCGGGGGGGTGGGGGGAATCTATATAGAATGGAGATCTTGCTTATAGGAATCTGCATACCGAATTTCACTCCTTTATAAGCATAAATACACCTAGACCTTTTGGTCTCCTCTAATTTTCGCCCCCAAAACTCCGATCTTAGTGGGCTAATCAAAACCAAACTAAACAGTGAAGGTGCACATGGCCATAGTAAGCTACATTCCGAATTTCAATCTTCTACCTCAAAAAATGTAGAAATGATGAAGGGTGATTCAAATCGTGCGTAAAATAAAACCAATAAGCTCCATTTTTCCGCTACTTAATAATAAGCTTATAGATTATGAGCACTTGAGCAATCGTGCGTCGACAAAGCGATTTCACGTGCGAGCGCCGATGTCAGTAATGTTTAAAAGATGAACAGAAAGTAGCAATATATTCCTTCTTGACAAATCGATTGTTATATGACAAGCCAGTATCTTTGAATTCTTTACACTCACTGTTTTAGCACATGAATTAGGCTTGAAGGGGTCAACGAAAAAGTCAAAGTTGGTATGGCTGAGCTAAGACTTTGATGGTCATATTTCTGAAAACAGAATTTGAAAAAGTTTTCAAGTTATCGTGCAAACGGCAGCCGGACGGCTGGATGGATAAACGTACAGACCAAGGGCGCATTCTTATAAGTAGCTTACTTACTTACTTACTTACTTTTCAAACCCGCTTATCCGTTAGGGTCGCGGGGGCAGCAGCCCTATGGAGGATCTCCAGCGATCGCGATCTTCCGCCATCAGGCGCATGTCCTCCCTGGTAATATCCAAGCGACTCGAACCCAGATCCTCCATGTAGTCTAGCCACCTGGTTCTAGGCCGACCCCTTGGTCTCTTACCCACCGGCTTGGAAAATAAGCTAAAGCTCCTAATAAGGAAATGGATTTTTTTTCAACTGGATGAAATTACCGGTAGCTAGTCTATATATATATAAAAATGAATTGCTGTTCGTTAGTCTCGCTAAATCTCAAAAATGGCCTGACCGATTTGAATAATTTTTTTTTGTTTTGTTTCCTCTAATACAGGGGTGGTTTAAAAAAATTAGAATAGGGAAAACTTAAAGGAATAGCTAAGAAATCGAAAAATTCAAAATTGGTACTTTTGTCGGATTACTTTTAATTACTTTTAATAGATGGCGTTCGTGGCGGACATATCGTCTGTCATATATGGCGTTCGTTGCGGCTATACAAAACTGTAATTTCTTTTGTGGCGTTATGTCAAATTTATTACAATTTCGATCTGCCATTTTTGTAGGTTTAGACATAACTTATTTTGAGGTTTTCAATAAGGTTTTCAATAATGATGCAAGTCCTTCGCTCGGGAATACAATGTATCTTTTGTTTTCTACAGAGTCCGCCAAAAAAAATGTATACACACTTTACTATAATTTTTTCCGTAACAGCAAAATCGAAAGCTTACACCCCAATATTATTATATGTATTGAATAAAGACAATCCCGATAAAAGACATTGCCACAATTGCCACCTAGACATACGAGATTACTGATAAGAGTTTGCTAGGAAATGGATAGGAGCAACTGTTCGCCGTACTCAAAAATATCTCGACGCTTATGAACAGCTGTCGTAATTGTAGAAGTCAAAGAGAATTTATATTCATCGCTTGATGCCTGTATGAATTTAGTGTTACAACTTTTATGTAGTTTTTTCTTTTGCTGAAGTGTGTATGCATTTTTGGAGAACTCTGTATACAGGGTATTCTCGAATAACGTATACAAACTTGGGGGAGGGGAGTGATAGAGGGATCATATCTAAGCAACATTTATCTCTTTCATTTTTCTCTAGGGCATTGTCTTTGAGATAAAAATGTTGAAATCCTACCTGCAGGAAACAGTTGTTTGGATTCTGTGGGGACACAAGTGGGATTTGATGAAGAGGTGGTAGCCAGAATCGCCACAGCTACGGACCAGATTCGCGAAGAACCAGAGACTTTTGAACTTTTTACATCAGTCCATGCGGCGATGTTGGAAGCATGCATTCATTGCCAGAGGGAGTCAATTAAAACAGTTATTGTAAAACGTTTGCATGTTTCATAAAAAACAAGTCACATTATTGTACTATGTTTTTTGTTCTTTTTATTACATGATTGACCATGATTTTGACGTGTTCCAGAATTATGGATTGAGTGGCATATTACGTCTCAACATTTTTTATCTCAAAAACACTACCCAGAGAAAAAAATGAAAGAGGGAAATGTTGCTTAGATTTGATCCCTCTCACCCTCCCCCAAGTTTGTACTCCACCCTGTGTACATAAATATGAAAAAACTATATTTTTCTCCGAGTGACGCCAGGTACTTCAGCTATAGTTTTAATAATAAAAATTAATTTAGAAACTTCAGAATCGATTCAGTTGTCATCTTCTCTTCTTTCATAGGAAGTAGTTCCATTGCTTTCATTCGAAGCGGATTCGTACGCATTGTTGAGTGGTAGAGGAAAGAAGTTAACGTCCAGCGCCAACGGGTGTATTAATGCGTGAACTGCTTCACCTATGCACATAACAATGGAGTCTTTGTATGGCTATTTGCATGCAAACAAAGAATTCTTTTGTTTTCATGGTTTATTCAAGTGAATAAAACGTTACTTTTTTGTTTGAACTGGTGCTTCCCTTGTAAGTGTATGCTTATGAACATGATCTGTGAATCATATTAACTGGGTTCAAAATATCAGTTCATGAGTTGAGTCTGGGTTAATGTTTATGAACATAGCCACAGTTAATTAGATGCTAACGTACAGAACTTGTATAAATGTTGTTTTTGCTTTTAAAACACTTGTAAGTCGCATTTAATGAAATTCAGATTCGTAAAATTCATACCATGGAGAAAGAGAGTGAGAATTCTTCTTTCAGTATATCATATCTGATAATATGATAATAAACTGTATCAAACAATCACAGGAATTTTGTACCTGGACACGGTAATGCAATGACTTCTGCCACAGCTGGAATATCTTATGACCTGTGATTATTTTTTTGTTTGTTTTTGTTTCTGTGTGGTTTATTAAAGATAGGCTACATTGCTCCCTTCCCTTTTTCACAGGTCATGCTTTATCTGTGAGCATGTGTCCCAGATACTATTGCGTCAATCAATTATGATATGCGGAGAAGTGTTTGGCATGAACATCAGGCATCTTGTAGATGTAGTCATTTCTTATTTTCAAAGAACATTGCTTTGCTTGAAAATTCCAGTTCTTGTAATCGGTTTTCGTTTGCTATTGAAAAATTATTGATAAGATGCCTTTGTTAGATTACTTTCAATCAGTGTTCCCAATTAAATCGGTAATTATCTGATACTGATTAGTTTATCTTCTCTCCTTTGAATTTAACCTAATTAACTCTTGAGTGGTTTGCCATAAATAATACATAAAGGCAAAGTTTAATAATAATAATAATAATAAAAAATATTTTCTATAAAAAATTTATTATCCAACTGTAAAATAAATATCATTGCTTTGTTATTCAAATTTGAAAGTAGGAAAATATTTCTGCTGCACCATGTACAACGAGCTGTCTACGCTCGCATCAATACATGTACCTGCAAGGCTCAAGAGTGGGATACGATAACATAGGGATCAGTCAGTGCTATATCTGTATGCACAATCTTGCATAAATCACTGGTGTGTGGAGTCAGAACGACAGGAATGAACTGATTCTCAAGCACTTGTCTGTACCTCTGCATTTCCCTCCAAAAACACTGGTCAACAAACCCAGCTGTTAAACGATGCATTTAACATATCACATAATTTTCAAACAATTATATTTACAAGGGTACTTCATGAACCTAAAGCTACTATTGAAAATCGCAAAATAAGAAATCACTAAATTTTGTTTTTTTTTTCAAATACATACTCACTCTTCAAACACACTTTTCTGTTAGGGTTGCGGGGGCAGCAGCCCTATGGAGGATCTCCAGCGGTCGCGATCTTCTGCCATTAGGCGCATGTCCTTCATGTTAATACCCAAGCGACTCGAACCCAGATTCTCCATGTAGTCTAGCCACCTGGTTTTAGGCTGACCCCTTGGTCTCTTATCCACCGGCTTGGAAAATAACAATTGCCTAGGAAGACCAGTTTGCGGCATCCGTATCACGTGGCCATACAAGCGGAACTGAGATCTCTCAATGCGGAGAAGTAGTGGCTCAACACTTGAAAGATTCCCTTATTGTGCAGGTGTGCAGTCTATCTGCTAGGGTAACACCTGCCACACCTCTCAGAAATCTCATTTTGGCCGCTTGTACCCGCGATCGTACTGTTTCGGTCATTACCCAAGACTCATGACCATAGGTGAGAACGGGGACAAAGATAGATTTGAAAATGGAGAGCTTTGCTTTGTTTCCCAGCTTGCGTTTCGTTACCACGGATCGCTACAGTTCACGTTTGACACAGCTTGCTGCACTGATCCGAGCATCCAGTTCTTTATCCTGCCGCCCATTCTTTCAAAATAAACCACAAAAATGAAAAAATTTGAGCATACGTAAGCATACAAAGACTCCCTTGTTAAAGCCATAATTAAAGCTGTGTGTATTGATGCACTTGACAGAAATTCTTTCCTCCATCACTCAGTAAGCACGAATCCACTTCACATGAAAGCAATGGAAGTAGCAGCAGACGACAATTGAATGGATTCCTAAGCTTAGTTCTTAAAAATAGATTATTAAAATTAGCTAATTGCCATAGAGTAAAAAAAAAATCTGTATGGTAATTAATAATCATTTCATTAAATATTGTATCATTTTTTAATCAATTTGGTAATCTTTGTAAATTTTCTGGGCTGGCGTCATATGTTCGCGAGTGAAACGAGGGCAAGCAGTCAAGTGAAGGGGGTATGTATCGCAGTGCTTTATAATTTTAAATAACAATAGTTTTAATGGATGATTATCCCTTCTTATAAATTATTTTGAGATGGATAATTAAGGTTTTGTGCTTAATAACATTGCTCTAACTGCTATTCTTTGGCGACCGCCGTCAACAATTTTGCTTCCAGCTTGCCGCCATGTGTTATTTAGTCCTTACTTTCGCTACTGCCACCGCGCAATGCAATCGCTTCCAAGGTACGCTTGCGCGAAACAAAGAGTTCGTGGTACAGGTTCGTGTAGTTTAGTTTTCATAGGTATTTGGGCCATCATGTAGATCAATGGCTAACTGTTGTATACTGACATGCTAGTTAATTGGATGATTTCATTAACCTGCGCTGTACTTAGAATGCAGCCAGTAATTTGACAAAGCATATTATCTAATTATTTCTTTTAAGATACCGTTGCAATATAATCTAGCATATTAGGGCTTTTCATATCATGTTGAAGTATGGGTTAATCTAATGCAACTCATGGCAGTAAATGTCTTTGTTTATTGATGGAATAGTGAAGAGACAGTTTTTTCTATGAAATATTGACTTTTAATGATTTTTGACAGTTGGAAATGCATATTTTCACATAAAATAGGTTACATTGATTAATAGTAATAATGAAATTACATAATTTAATTATCTTGTTGGAGATAAATTATCAAGGGTAAATGATAACTGATGATATGGTTAAATAAATCTAGGCAGTGACATTAAAAGATAGATTAATAAGATTAATTAAATATAGATATCTTCATATTATGACCTTTCAGCATCTTGTCATTTGAAGTTTGATGTCATTGTTTGCGTCTGCTTGCTTTTAAAAAAAGGCTGTAGCCATGTAAGCGTGTTAAATTTGTCTCCAAGCCATTTGACTTGAAAGCTTTTGCACTATTATTCTAATGCGAAAATATATTTTTGAGATATTTTATACCCCTCCCCCTGCCTCCCTTGTCCCAAGAAATGAAAAAAAACATGTTTTTCACATTATTACTTATGCATTTGTATGCTTTCAAGTGTATATTTAAAAAACTGCATTAGGAAAGGCAATTTTTCTTCTTCATTTGAGATTTTTTTTTAAGATATTTATTTAGTAAATAAAGTATACAGCATCCACCCAGGGCCAGTATGGTTGAAGACCGACAAGATAGGTCCCTGGGTGGGTGACAAAAACAAAATAACAATGTCAAACTGAAGAATACAAGATACAATAAAAGAAAAGAAAAGAAAAATAAAAAAGGTAGAGTTCACTTGACTCAGCGCAAAGAAAGCATTAGTCTGGATTTAAAGGAAAGTATTGATGGAGAGGAGCAAATTTCAGGCGGTAAACTAGAAATTTAAGCCTGCGATGGAAACACTGTTAAGTAAGTAATTGCATCTAATCAAAGGAGAAGCTAACGGGACGTGAAAACGGGTATTATAAGGAGGGATGATAGCTGAGGAAAAAAGAGAGTGAGAAAGAGAGGTTAATGCACTTCACAAAGATAATTGAATGTTCAACATGCAAATCAAGAAATTACCAAAAATTACTATAATAACATTCACTTTCATGAGGTAAAGCATATAAAGAGGTAATGACAGAGCCGACGGTTAGACTTTCTCTTTCGGTTTCGCTATGTTAGACGTGTGATTATCAATCGAGCAACACCTACTGTAGCGGAATGTTATAAAATGGAAAGTATAGCAGGTTCTAGTGAGGGAAAAAACGTCAGTGCGGAAATTGTACGAGTATACCCCGAATAACG
Organism: Rhysida immarginata; assembly: GCA_023313115.1. Classification (NCBI taxonomy): domain Eukaryota; kingdom Metazoa; phylum Arthropoda; class Chilopoda; order Scolopendromorpha; family Scolopendridae; genus Rhysida; species Rhysida immarginata. Next base: position 1,341,650 of record JAHWFO010011261.1, read on the forward strand.
GAAATTTTGACAGTATGTATAATTTAGTTTTTAGTGAAATATGTTTATGAAATATAATACGCAAAAAATTCTAAAAATACATTTTTAATAATTAATATTAGTTTCATGTATAATTTGTTTAAAAAAATTATATTAGATGAAATTGAGGAAGGCGCAAGATTTGAACCCGAAACCTTTAGCATTATAAACAATCAATTTAACCACATGACTACGTTGACTACTTAAATGGCACATTCTACGAATTTGTAAATATACATCAATAGCCTACATAACTAACTTTAAATAATTATATCTCGTAAACTAACACCCAGTAGAACGAGTTACTATGCCATATAATAGTGGAGGGGTGCGTAACAACATATTTAAATTTCAGTTAAATCCGAGCTTAACAGACCTGGTCCTCCCCTTGTAAGTTAGAAGGTAAAGCTGGTAAATAGAGGAAACGCCAACAGAGTTAAAGAGATGAGATATTGAGGATGGTTTAGGTAGTTTAAATAAAATCCGAAGAAACCATTTTTGAAGACAAAGTAGGTGTAATAAATTAGATTTGGTGGAGGAACCCGAAAATTGTATCCCGTAAGAGAGCATAGATTGAATTAATGCATTGTAAAGCAGAAGTAAAATGTAAGGAGGGAGATAGTGAAGACGGGAGAAGAGACCAAGTTTGTTTAGAAACTTGAGAATCCATTTGATTGTCGTCTGCCGCTACTTTCATTGCTTTCACGTGAAGTGGATTTGTGCGTATTGCTGAGTAGTGGAAGAAAGAGATTCCGTTAAGCGTATTAATACACACACTCACGTCTTTAACTATGGCTTTAACAATGGAGTCTTTGCACGGTAATGTGTGCTCATATTTTTTTTTTTCGTTGTCACTGTTTATTTAAAAGAAACAAAATTTCGCATTTTTTTTTTATTTTGCAAGCATCAATAGTAGCTTCTGATGAGTAACGTATTTCAATTTGGTGGGAATCTGAGGTATCTCAAAGAAAGTATTTTTTATTTACAAAGTACAAACTCATAAAAAAATAAAATAAAATGTGAAAAATGTTTTTTTTTTTTTCATTTTTTGGGATGGGGAGGGGGTATAAAACATCTCAAAATTATTTATTTTATATTAGAATCATAATACAGAAGCGTTCAAGTTTTTTATAGCTTGGGGGCAATTTAGAAGAGCTATTATTCAATTAAACCTTGAGGAAGCTACAGTAAATAACACAGAACAACACAGTTTGGTCCTCTTTTTGTTGGCCATGCGAGAAATTGTGCGTATGGAACGCTTGTCCGACGTTTTCTGCTAAGTTGAGAAGGACCTTCTTATGGAAGCTCTGCAGACTGGTGAGAGCGTTCTGGTTTTCTAATTGATTTTGCGTAGTCAGTCCGATTGTTTTAACGGGGTGTAAAGGTAAAATTTGCAACAAAAAGTGTAACGAGAGCTTTGATCAACGGACAAATGTTTGTGTTAAACGGGAAATAGTTAATTGTTAACTTAATTTCGATGAATGGGAAAGTAAATGGAATACTAAGACAGAGAGCCACTTCTGATAATAGTAACTTTCATTTTTAAGCTCCAACTGAGATCTGTGACTTTTTTTTTTAAAGAGACTATAGTTATTTACTTGAACTAGTGAATTGTTCTTTGTTTATGTATGGGAATACATTTATATCTAGGATTATATATTTAGTACCTGAGTATGAGAATTTAATTAATCAGAAGGGACGCATAAGTTATGCTAAGGTCTGTTAGATTATTGTCAGGCAAGATAATTGTGTCTCTGAATGTATATTAGCGCACAGAGAGTGGATTAATAGCGTCTTAATTGTCATAGGTGTCATTTCACATTGTTTTGAAACGGGGTTACTGCTCTCTCCCCGATTTCCGAACCTAGAGTATTGAATATTGACCAGGGTTCTCCCCAGGCCCTTTTGAACGGGCGCGCCGCCCGGCTAATTTTGGCGACCGCCCGGCTGAATACCCGAAAAACTGCACACAACTGCATAATATTTTATTTGTTTTAAATTTTTGTCCGCCCGGCTATTTTATCTTCCCACCCAGCTGATAAAATTTTCTGGGGAGAACACTGTTGACCTTAGGGGAAACTTTGATCAAAGGAGAGCACGACGCGTTCTCGAATTCAATCTGTTGCGCTAATGGTGTCGGGACATTATGTTGCTAAGAAGACAATATATGTTATTGTAGCACAGAGTTTGTTTTAACTCATTGATAAGTATATTTAAAGAGTTTTGAACTGTTTGATAGACTGTATGTTTAAATTTTGGGGCCCCAAGCTTAAAATAGATGGTTAATTATGTAGTGCTTAAAGCTATGATTATTTAAAAGAATAAAATTGAATTTGATGATTTACTCTCGCCTCCTCCTTAAATCATAACCATATCACCCGTGCAAGTTCTAAAAACCCGCACCTGTTCGTGTGGGTGGTTGCTGTTGTTACTGAGGTGCCTTCTGGCCCCACTCCACCCACGCCTCAGGGCACATATGCATTTGTACTGTATTAATTTTAACTTGACTGCATTTATGGCTAAATGGACTCAAGACTGGTCCGTCGGAAAGATACTTGACCATAAGTTGTGAGGATATCTGTATATGAATTAACAATATGTATACGGTGTAGTTATATTAATTTTTTTTTTAATATGATTTTAGGAAGTTATTTTTGCTATGATAACCCTGGCCCTTTACAGACATGGATAAAAGAAGATATGGACCAGAACACAAGTGGGTACATGCTACTGTATTCTCTGTATTCATATCCAAACGTCATTCTTTGTTTCTTTGGCGGATTTCTTCTCGACCGTGTCTTTGGAATTCGTCTTGGAGCGATGATATTTTCAGCCTTTGTCATGGCTGGACAGGTAAAAGAAATTTGCAAATTAATGTTCTTGATAAGTAATCCTATAAATATAGGGACAAAAACACGGAAACGCTATATGTGGGTTTGAGATTGATTACGTGTTTCGAGTTGAAAGTGGAAGTGGTGTAACATTCTTTTGCTTCTGTTTTGTGTTTAGATACCTAGCTAATAGGTGGGTAGCCTAACCTAACCTAACCTAACCTAACACCGAGTTTCAAAGAGCGCAAATTACGGTGTCTGCTTAGTTGGTGCTTCTGTGACTGAAGTTGCTAATTTATTTGCTGTTATGCTAACCACAGTATCAACGGTTGTGATTGCACACCAACATACATAGCGGGTTATACATTTTTTACATTCGTGAGAGGGAGGTGCAGGGAATACAATGAAATATGCTAATATCACGTATATTGGATACCCTGTGGGGAATACAAGGGATGCGGGATTTTCAGAAATTTGTACATAACATTCGAATTTTCAGGGATATACAGGAGTGTGAGGTACACTATATGATCAAAAATATCCGGACACCCCTCACAGATCATCGATTGGCCCAATGTCACATGATAATGACTTGCACATCATTTAAATAGCTTCCCACACCTTCAGACACAACTCTGCTTGGACATTGGCAAGAATGGGTCGTTTGGCAGAGCTCAGTGAGTTCCAACGTGGAACCATCGTTGGATGTCACATATGCGGCAAGTCCGTGCGTGACATTTCCAGCCTTCTTCAGATACCCAAGTCAACAGTAGGCGATGTCATTATGAAATGGAAGACCCGGGTATCAACAACAGTTCAACAACGAATCGGTAGACCCAAGAAACTAACGGACAGAGACCGTCGAGTGCTTCGTTGTGTCACCCGCAGCAACCGGAAGTCCTCGGCGGAAAAAATTGCCACAGAGTTTCGAAACGCCTCTGCAAACGATGCCAGTACCATGACAATTCGTCGGGAACTGCACACGATGGGATTCCATGGCCGTGCTGCTGCCCACAAGCCCCACATCAGCAGGGTCGACGCCAAGCGACGTCTGGAGTGGTGCAAAGCCCACAGAAACTGGACAATGGACCAATGGAAACGTGTAATGTGGACAGACGAATCTCGCTACACACTCTGGCAATCCGATGGACGAGTTTGGGTTTGGCGCATACCTGGAGAACGCTTCTTACCTGAGTGCACAGAGCCCACAGTCAAGTTCGGAGGAGGAGGAGGAGTCATGGTGTGGGGCTCATTTTCATGGTACGGATTGGGCCCGCTCGTTCCTGTGCAAGGAATCATGAACTCCGACCGTTATCTGAATGTTTTGGACAACTGTGCACTTCCAACGTTGTGGCAATTTTTCGGAAACGGGCCATTTCTCTACCAACACGACAATGCTCCGTGCCACAAAGCGAGGCGTGTACAGCAGTGGCTTGCGGACTCAGGGGTCGAAGAAATGGGTTGGCCGGCACAAAGTCCCGACCTCAATCCTATAGAGAGTCTGTGGGATGAATTGGAAAGACGCTTGCGGGCCAGATCACATCGGCCAACTTCTGTACCTGAACTGATTCTCGCTCTTCGGGAGGAATGGAGGAACATTCCGGAAAGTACCTACCAACATTTGGTGGAAAGTCTTCCCCGAAGGGTGGAAGCTGTGATTCGGGCAAAGGGATGTGCAAGGCCCTATTGATTTCCATGAAATCGTGGCTAGAGCGCAAACGTGCATGTGTCCGGATATTTGTGATCATATAGTGTATATTGGCGAAAATGCGGTATAAAGTTTCCGGGAAAATGTTGTCTGATAAGCATAAGCATAGAAGACATTGTCTACTGACTGAAAGAGACGAACACATTGAGAAGGATTGCCACCTAGAATAAGAAAATCTTCTGAAGCACGTGCCAACAGAAACTGTGAGGAGGAAATTCAAGAAGCAAAGTTTCATGGGCAAGCTTCCAAACCGCACTAGTTATTGATATTAAGCTAGAACTGTCTTCTGCCAACGGTTAAGCAAAGCAGAGATGTAGCTGTGCCAACAGCTTGGGCAGTCTTGTTTTGGTATTATGCAGGCTCTATCATTTCAAAAGATACAATGTCTGCAACTATGTACAAATTTTGGCTGACCATGTGCCCCCCTCAGATTAATTTTCGATTAAGATCCGCACTTCTGACAGTGGCTGTATAAATCCTTGAATGACGGGGCCTAGTCCTCTTTCAGGATACGGTTAAGCTCTGCAGTCATGTGGCATTGAAAAATCGCCGACCTAATTTCAGTTTTGGGAATAAGAAATGCCATAATCCACTGAAGCCAAATGAGGACGGGCATTGTTGTGAAGCAGGATCCCTTTTCCACGGGGCTTACATGACGGATTCGTTGCAGTGAACATTGCAGAACGATGAGCTGATGGTCTCGGGCCAAAAGCTGCGTTTCTAATGTTTTTGTTGTTGCAAGCAGTTGTAGACCTGCCACTTCGGGGAGCACCATTGACTGTTTCCTGTCCATCTCTAGCATATTTAAACAATTTTTGCATGCACTTCAATGCGACTGCATCATCTCAATACATGATTTTCTTTCATTGAGTTTTTAGCTTGAAACAAGAACAAATTCATTTGCTGATCCATTCTTCAAAATTTTACTGCTAACATGGCAATTGCCTCCCCCCCCCCCCCCCAAAAAAAAAAAACAAGTTCTCACAAGATAATCAGGTAATGGTATTTCAAACAAGTGTTCCTCCCTACGCGTGCAAAGTTTCGTTCACGCAACAGTAACGTGGTGCTCAGGAGAAGGTTGTTCACTGAACTTTATGGTCACAGGTTGTAAGAAAAATCAGTTAATAAATTTTCTAAATTTCTTTTTATTTTATTTGAAAAGATTCCTGAAGTTTTTATTAATGTTTTATTTGTTTGTGTATTCCACTTCAAACATTGATGATGTTTTTAGTGAAAAGAATCAATTTGATTTTTGCAGGTTGTGTTTGCTGTGGGAGCTATTGTGGATCATTACTGGCTGATGTGCGTAGGCCGCTTCATCTTTGGGTAAGAAATAGCTAATTGCTTTTTACTTGTACAGAAAAACGAAAATGTCTGTGTAACATAACCTAACTTTAACTTAACCTAAATTAAGCCAATTTGGTGATACGAAACTGTAACACATTTTGAAGTATCTCACAGTTTTGAGTATGACAGAATGACATTGGGTTTGTTATGAAACCAAGAAATTAATTGTTCACTTTTGTTACGTATTTCATCACCAGATGGTTCTGTCGGAGATGTTGCTAGGTGGAACCACTACAAGGCTTACAAACAGCTGTGGTCGACGAGCCAGAAAGAAACGTGGGAAATAGCTGATGCGTCTGCTTATTTGAGTTTTTGGAACGAAATTAGTAAAACGTGATAAAAAGGAGCAAACGAAACGTGGGAAATAGCTTAAATATATCCCGGGAAAAGGTAAAGAATTCTAAACACAATATGGGAATTAGATTGAAGTTAGGGAAAGCGGAATGTAGGCATGTTAATAAGGTTAGTAAGTGTTGACGGGCTGCAGGTTACATTATGCCGGAAACCCGGTGAGGTGACATAAATGAAATCATTCACTTCTATACATTTTGCACGAGTGCCAAGTGTGTGAGACTGTCCACTTGTGTTGGGCTCAAACAATGGTGTAAAGCGCTGGAAAGTAACTTGAAAAACGAAGACATATATTCACACTTTAAATAAAATGAAATTATACAAGAGATGCAGAAAGTCAGTATGTACAGCAGGAACGACACGATGCACAGAGATAATGTCAACTTCGACACCAACAATCATGGAATTTGGCGTGACGCTGAGAAACGTGAGAGACTGCGTCATATATCTTCTTATTCGGAAGGAGAGATACGGTAACTTCCGGTGGCTCGAATGACGATCCGTGCGAGTGTGTGACAATCACTGAACTGCAACGTTGAGGCATCATAGGTAAGATATGAGGTAGGTGAGCATTCACGCATCTATTCGAATAAGTCTGCAACCATGCGGAAGGGACCATAAAAGACGATTCAAAGACTATGTTCTACGTAATGAGGCGTACCTGACTTTGTAGGAACTCGACCTGAGCCAAACAGCATATCATCATCGAAATCATCGCAAAGTACAGTATATCAAGGGAATTTTGTTTGATGCATCTTCACTTCAAGTTCAGCTTTGAAGCGTGAGTGCAGCCGCTTTATCATAACATGTGTCGAGGTCTGCTGTTGTCTTACTGGTTACCATCCTGCGGCTGTCTGACCTTTTTTTATGCTTCGCAATCAAAAGAAAATTTTTTTGCACGTGAAGATACAGAAGCCCAATTGCTGGTGACTAGCTTAAGCACACGAGCCTGTGCAGACTTCACATTAGGAACCTGATAAAAGATTAGAAAGAACTTTTGAACAGTCGATCTGCTTACAAAAGATCGCGATCAGACTAAGTCTTAGTTAAAAACACTATTTAGAAATTCACTAAAAAGTTTTTATTTGGGCACATAACACACTTTCAATATTGGTTGCGTTCAACTAGCTTCTTTTTCTACTTTCTCTTCCATACCAATTCGGATGCCATCTGGTATTGAAATACATAACCAATCAAATGAGCAATAAATTTATTTGATTTCATAATAAACCTGGTGTGTTTCTGATTATTTCTATACAGACGTTTTCTGTGGACGTGTTCTTTGGACTGATTAGAGCATCCTTGTCCCTAGTGGCTCAATTGGTTAGGACGTCAGCGCAATTAGCTGAAGGTTCCTGGTTTGAATCCACGCTGTGAGTGGTCTGTTTCCTTTGAGACAATTTTGTGGTCTTTCTGTTTTTTCCCTTCAAGTCTTATTCTTTTTTTTTATATTTAATACTAAATGCCAGCCTACGCCAATTAAATGTTTTGCAATTTAAATTTATTTTAGCATTGGAGGTGAATCATTAGCAGTCTCTCAGAATACTTATGCAGTCAGCTGGTTTAAAGATAAAGAACTAAACATGGTGTTTGGGCTACAATTGAGTATATCACGAGTGGTAATTTTTTTTTTTATATCCCATTAATGTTTATGGCTGTAATGTTTACGAGGTGTGTTAAAAAAAGATTGGTGAATGTTAACAGTAAAGGCAACAAAAGAGAATGTACATATGAATCGCAATTAGCCTTCAAAGTCGTGTCTACCATATACATTACAACACACATTTGATGTTTATTAAAGCTTCTGAAAACTGTTGAAAAAGGTTTGTTCGGGAATTGCTTTCTTCGCTGCTGTCTCGTAGGGTTTGTATCTCGAAGGTGTCTGCAAAATGTGATCCTTTCATACCCCCGTTTCAGATGAGAACTCAATAGCAGTAGCAGGTTCAGGAAGAATGTGGTGGGTGCTCCAAAATTAGGATTTGAGTGAAGAACTGGTAAGCAAGGATCAGTGGTGTGCTGTGCTGCAAATTAACTTTCTATTCTTGTGGAAAAAACTGGTTGGTTGCACCGCAAAAAATGTTGCAAGTATCAGGTCATTGCATATCAAATGTCGGATTTCGAGATGAGTTCCACGCTTCAGCACGGTTTCCACGTTTAGTAGCAAGTACCTATAACAAAATGGTACATTTCCAGAGATGAACCTATCGGCGACCTGCTGCCTGAAATTTGCATGTCTGCGATGATATTTAATAGCGTTTGAACCCAAGCGAAGATAGTCATGACTTCATACGAATTACGTGTGATAATGCATTACGAGTTCAGGTTGAATCACACTGCATCCAACGCCTCTTGAAACATCAATAAGGTATTCGGTGTAGGCACCATAAACGAACGTATTGTCCGGTGTTGGTTCCGAAAATTCCGGGCGGGAGTGACGGACCTGGCAAATGAGCCACGCGGCAGACCGCCCAACGTGTTGAATGACGCTGATCTGAAACAATCTGTGGAAGAGGAACCGTGAAAAACTGTTCGGGACCTTGCAGGGGATCATGCTGTGTTGACTGTAAGTGGACACCTTTGGACCATCGGCAAGGTGAAAAAGTAGGACAAATTGGTCCCACGTGAACTTATGGAAAACCAAAAAGAGCGTTGGTCGGAGGTGTGTACGGAATTGCTTTTGCGCCATGAAGAAACGGGGATTCTTGATCGCATTGTCACCTGCGACGAGAAGTGGCTCCTATACGACAATAGGAAACGGTCAGCACAATGGCTGGATGCTGATGAACCCCCACGATAGTTCCCTAAACCCCCGGTGCACTTCAGGAAGCTCATGGTTACGGTTTGGTGGAACATCCATGATGTAGTGCATTACAGCTTCCTGCAGCAGGGGAGACGATCACTGCTGTGACCTACTGTCGTGAACTGCAATCCTAAGGTGTGTCAGCAACAACCTGCACTTGTGCATCGCAAAGATGTCCCTCTGCTGCATGACAACACGGACAATTTTCTCCGGAGGAAAACATTCCTAACCCAAGCATACGTCGAAAACTCACTCCTGGAGTTTATTGAGTCCCGTGATCATGGATTCTATCGGAGAGGGCTCGAGAAGCTGCCAAATCGTTGGCAACAATGTTTGGATTGCAATGGGGGTTATTTCGAATAGCACGTGTGAAGGTGTCCTTTCTAGAGGGCCATTAAAGATGACCTCTGCAATCCGACATTTGATATGCAACGGCCTGATAAAATGTGGCATTCACTGTTTGAGAGCAGGAACTAATTTCTTAAGATGGATCTGTGAGGCTATTGCTCACAACATTGTGTTTAAAAAGCAATCGCTGATTGATTCTCTGTCCAAATTCAAGAGTGATTCAGTTTTCCTATTTCTCTATAGCGATGCTTTCGTAGGCATCTAAGAGAAAGTTTCTCTATCTGGGTTAATTTGAAATCGGAAAATTGGAGATTGTGTCCAGAGTCAGTAAAACGTTCGGTGACGGCCGATCTGCTAGGTTGACCATGTTTGAGATGGGCAAGGTGTTCTTTCCACCTAGAATGAATATCTCATTTCTATTTTCTGCAGCAGGCCTTGTCACGTCTTGCAACTGATTTCATATATACCCGATTTTTTGTGGGGGGGGGGGGGGCCTTGCCCTCGGGGTGTCCAGCAAGTTCTTTGGAGAGTGTGGGTTTTAAATGCCAACCAAGAGAAATTCCTTAAAAATAGGTTTGAGGCCTCGGACCAGGTGACTATTAAACGAGACTGATATGAATTTCATCTCCTGTTTAGTTTCCATAACGTAGTTAACCCAGTTAGAAAGAACTTTCTCTTAGACTCCTACGAAAGCGCCGCTATACAGGAAAGGAAAGCTGAATCACTCAAGAATTTGGACAGAGGACCAATTAACAATTCTGCCCTGATCGCCTTGATTATGTCATGTGCCTGAAACATGCCACGTCAGTGATTGGCTTACCAAACATAGACTTGTCTTTTAACCTTATGCTTGTTGGAACCCAATCAGATTCCTTACTGAATGATGGATGTAGCATGTCTGAAATGTGTATCTAAGGATCTCGAAGTTTGTTGTGGAAAAAGAGGTAATCTCGTTTATCCTATCCATGGTTTTCTTATTCTCGTGTTACGTTACGTAAACAGAGAAAGTCTGAGGGTTTTTCATTATCTAGATTGGTTGACTTTGCCTGTTTATGTCAACCAATTACAACACTCTCTGGCCTTTGCCGCTTGGATCAAATTTCTTACGGACAAGTCCATCTATATTTAAAAACGTGTCCTTGCTCCTTTGCAGTTTGACACTATTTCTCACGAAGCGTGCTGAAATGACTGCACTGCAGCGCCAGAAGGCATTTCTAGATATGCCCGTGCATGCATATTCTTGAACATGTGGCATCCAACTATTCACCAAATCTTTTAGATGCACCTTTTATGTTATGTTTATGGACTCTAATTCGAAAATTAAATTCCAGGGCAGTGTAGTCAATTACAATGTAATGCAACCGATATACACGTGGCTGTCTAATGGTCGTCATGGATATCTGTACTTAGGTTATGCGTTATTATTTGGTAAGGATAAAAGTTTTCTTGCTCAGCAGTTGGTGTTTTTAATGTTTAGTTTCATTAAATGTAAACGTTTACTTCCCCAGCAAGTTTACTGTGCATCTTGTCATTTGTGTGTTCGTTAATTTTGGGATTTTTCGATAGACGAGCTGAGCGTATTCTAAACAAAAAAGCTGGTGAAACAGGTAATAGTTTGTTATTATATGGCTTTTGTTAATGGTATGATTTATTATAAGGGTTGCACAAACGAAAAGTGGACACGGTTTGGATGTCTAATAACTTTATTTGAAACTTAGGAAGTTCGATCAAAATGTTCCAGGACTGGTTCATTTAAAAAGAAAGTAATTTACACAGTGTCACCTTCGCTGAATGTCCTTCGTCAGATTGCTCGAATTTGGTCATTCTCAAATGTAATGTCCATGATAAAACTGCAGACAACCTCCCACAAGTGGTCACAATGGCAGTATTTTCTCCGTTCTCAATGCATATTGAAACAAAATCCTTTGAAAAGCTGATTTATGAATATTAGGGCTGTAATTTACTGTATTTGTGGACTTGTGCTGCCATTTGTTGGCGAGAGGCGCAGCCAGTCCTGGAACTTTGTGATTACAGCCCTCATAGATGTAATCATCGTGTTTGTTTGTTGAGGCATTGGTCCCATTATTTACACAACAGATGAATTCCCTTGGCATAGAAGGATTGTGGTCGTTTTTTGAAAAAGTCTTTCACTGCATCCTTCACGTTATCACCCGAATTGGAATGTTTCCCTTGCAATGTCTCCTTGAGTGGCAAACGAGATTTTGCGTGTCGTTACCCTTCAATTCAATCTAATCTCATCAGTGGATCCGGCTTCTATCAGGATTTGTGCTTGATCTGGTCTGGGCAGATCCGATATTGATGTCAGACTTTCACGGAAACTCTTACACCAATAGTTCAGTTGTTCGTCCTAAAAAGTGCTAACCAAAGTCAGCTTTCATTTGACGATAAATGTTGATATTCTGCTCATCTTCTGCCACTAAAACACATTACTCCTCGCTGTTCCGTCCTGGATGCATCCATTTGTACACCATCTAAAGTTCGTTGTATACACAAGAACTGGTGAAATCGTAATTTATACATTGAATGTTTTTTGTAATTCCCGCCAGAGGGCTCGATGAAAGTCGGATCTATTAGAGAACGATGTCGTTTGTCATCCAATCAGAGATGTCCAAGACTGAGTCGCATGTGTATCATCCGCCTTTGAATCCTACCGGCATGCTATTCGACAGGTTAGTTAACGTATGAATTAAGGTAATCAGCGAATAAATGGCATTCGGATCTTGTTGATTGACATGTAAGCCTGAATCCCTGCTCTGCTAATTATCTGCCTTGGATCGTCGGCATTGCCATGGATGTAGATATATCGATTGGATCGTAAGTTGATTAGTGTTAAGACTTCTATGGGACGCGTCTACTTTTCATTTGGGCAACTCTCATACTTTCATAATAGTAGTCGTCATAAAAATGCCCTTATCCCTGCTCAAATCTATTTCTTAATTTTCTTTATCGTCCTACAGGTGAAGTTATTAGGTTCCGTGATATAAAAGATTTTCCGTTTTCGTTTTGTTTATTGAGTATCATTTGTGTCACATATTATGTCACCATTTTTCCGTTCATTGGTTTAAGCAAGTAAATTTAAATTCTTATTTCATTTTCGTACGTACAAGGGTAAGTCAAGAAAGAGTATAATAAAATGATATTGGGTCAGTGCGAATGAAATGTCTTGAAATAACTGACATTTAGATGTGAATAACTGAAAATTATTTCTTGCCTGGTCAAAATAATCTCCCAATACATAGTTGCCATGTGTCAGTCAGGCAAAGCCATGATCCCTGAACGAAAAAAGCCCGGGATCTGAAGAAGTCGTCATTTGCAAGGTGAACCTTGGGGGTAAGGAGCTGGCCACTGTTGACCACTTTGGAGGAGTGAGGGAAGAATTGGCAGACACGTGGTCTTTTGGGAAGGGATCAAGAAATTTTAACAAGCAGGTCATTTTGTCATACTTCACTTGGTTACAGTCACTTTTGGTCAGGTGTCTCATTCATGTGATCTTTGGTTTGCAGCAAAACGCCACATTCACATCTTCACTCGACTGAGTATCAAAATAAATGTGATGAGCTGAATGTGTCGAGTTGACTGAGTGAAGAAAGGCCTTTGACAGACTGTTACCCTTCATGGTAAGGAAAGGATTTGGTCTCATAAACTTTCCTTGAAGTGAATTAAGGGCGAATTGAATGTGACGAACTGAATGTGTTGAGTCGAGTAAGTGATGCTGAACAATTACCATGTCTACATCTGCTGCTATTTCACGAGATGCTTATCATGGATCAGCTTCACTTCACGGAATATCGTCAGAAAATGCAGCAGATCGGTGACCACGTGCCCTTATTTAGCAGGTCCGTATCTCCGCTTTGAAACTTGACAAAGCATTGCTGAATGGTTCGCTTGTTGGCTATGTTCTCCCCAAATGTTGTGTTAATGTTCTTAGTGGCAGTTCTTGTCTAATGGCCCAGTTTGAATTCGTACTGGAAGATGTCTCATGACTCTCCCTTATAAATACCCGGTAATAAATACAAATACCTCGTGACACCAATTGGTAGAGGCGTCGGGCACATGGTAATTCCGAGGTTCCTAGTTCGAATCCAGGTCGCAGAATTTTTTCCTTTCGTTTTTTCATTTGTACGATTCTCCGTGTTTATTTTGTAAGCCACGTACGCCCGAACAAGGCAAGCCTGAAATTTGTTTTTCGCACATCTGCTAGCTATTTATAGAAAGTGTATGATGTAATATCTCCACACTTATGGGTGCTTCCACTTTGCTGTAGGGTGGAGTGGTCTCCAATGCTCTGTTGCTCCAGACATTTTTGTTTACACTGACCCAATAGAAAGTTGCATCCTGCTCATCGTTCACTTTGTTGTCACTAGAAAGTTGACTGCTCCATAGATATTTCTTCATTTTGCCATAGAGATGAAATCCAAAGGTGCAAAGGGTGTACGGTAGATGGAGAATGCATTGCCAATGCCAAGTGTGCTATACGAGGTTTGTTCGGGGAACATAAGGCCTAACGTTGTTTTTTTACTTAACCTGTCTGGAGAAAAATCTGGAAACTTATTCTTGACTTACCCCTCGTACATTTCTACCACTGATGTTACCGTTTACCACTTGTATTTCTGTTACTAATTTTATTTGTTTGAATTTTCATAGTGAATTTTTTATGCGCAAATATGGCTTGAGCAGTGACGATGCTAATTTGGCAAGCAGTCTTGTCTATACGATTTCTGCTGTTGCCTCACCTTTTTTAGGCTTCTTCATCGATAGAATCGGTCGTAATTTAATGTGGGCTATATTTGCAACCATGATTACGTTAGTATGTCACTGTCTCTTGGCTTTTTCATTTGTTGGACCATACATCGTTATGGTAAGTTCACTTAAAAATCTGGACCTTAATTTTCATTCTGTAAATAAGTGCATGTGACTGATATGTCTAACTGGTGTTTATTCCTCTTTCAGTCGATAATGGGCGTTTCCTATTCTATGCTGGCAAGCAGTTTATGGCCCATGATTACTTACGTCATTCCAGAACATCAACTAGGAACAGCTTATGGAATGTAAGTATTTGTATTTATATGTAAGATTCTTATCAGTTTCGCATTTTGCAATTTGTGAAGTCGATCGTTCCGTTGCCAAGTCAAAATCAAGAAGTTCACAAAAAAAGTAAGCAATGGAACGACCAAATTCGCAAATACAGTAATTGTCAACCACTCTGAGCTTTTAACACCTTTCTGACAATGCAGTGCCACATATTCTCAACTGGTATTCCCTCCATTGATGTAGAAGTTGTAAAAAAACTTTCTGGCGCATTTCAAAAATAATATGAAAAGTGTACAATGTAGAAACAAGTAGTGTTTTTAAAATTTGAATCACAAACTCGAAACGTTTGTTGTCCAGTCACTTCAGCATATGTCAACATATGTGCCAAGCTGCTATGTGAAAGATTTCAAGACGATATTCGACTTCTTGCAGTGTTGTTGCAATCAGGGCGGCATCATCTGTTGCTAGTGTTGACTCGTCTATTAAAGTCATTAATATTCTTGGCTTTTTGTTTATACTTCGTGTACTGTTGCACTTGACATGAATTTCCCAAATCTGTGTTGTACAGTCTATTCCAAAAGCGTTTTCTTTTAGGTGGATGATGTTCGGCTTCTTTGCAATACATTAAACCAGTGAGATTTATCGTTTCAGGCAAGAAGTTGAGTTTGTATGACTTCGAACGATGCCGTTTATTGTTTCTTAGCAACAGAAATAGGTTGGCATGATGCATGACGTTCAACTGTTTTGACTGAAATTTGATTTTGAGCCTTTATTAGGAAAGTTTTTCTTCGTTATTAATAAATCCACGTATATTATTATTACTACAATTACGTTGAAGAATTAACAATATTTTAACATGAAACTTTTAAATAATCCTCAACCATCAAAACTTTATAACATAATTAAATTACAGTAGAATCTCCATAGAGTGAACGTCGATATAGCGAAATTTTTTTGTGGTTCCGAGAAAAATCCTATTGATTTAATGCTTTTTCAATCTCCCTATAACGAGGATTTTTCAGTCCAGACAAAAAAAATTTAAGGTATAAATATACCTTTTAGCTCTTTATTACAAAATTTGGTTCCCACACTTAGCATGACCCGAGAGCCAACGAACGAAATTATCGCAAACGGCCAACAAGCGAAGTTAAAACATGTACGGGTACCTTCACTATCACTGCAAAATAGGAAAGCGCGCCTGCTGTGGGCACACAGGCATCGCCACTGGACACTGGATGAGTGGAAGAAAGTCGCCTGAACCGACGAATCGCGGTTCCTAGTTCATCATGCGGACGGCAAACTGCGCATCTGGCGCAGACAGCACGAGGCCATAGACCCATCCTATCAGCAGACAACCATACAGGCGGGTGGAGGAGGAGTGCTGGTCTGGGGTGTCTTCTCTTGGGACACACTGGGTCCTCTGATATCCGTAGACACATCCCTGAATGCGATACACTACCTGAACATTTTTGCTGATCAGGTTCACCCATTCATGATGGCTGCGTTCCCTGGTGGTGACGGACAGTTTCAGCAGGACAATGCTCCCTGTTACCGTGCTTGAATGCTCTTGGACTGGTTCGAGGAACATGACGCGGACTTCCACCTTCTTCAGTGGCCAGCTCGGTCGACCGATCTCAATCCGATCGAGCATTTATGGGATGAAGTGGAGAGAACCATCCGACGCCTTTCCACACTACCCTCCAACCTGCACCAATTACGGAACGCCGTGATGTCAGCCTGGGCTGTATTCCTCCGCAACGGTTTCAACACCTTGTTGAATCCATGCCAGCTCGTATTCAGGCAGTTCTCGCAGCTATGGGGTGTCTCTAATAAATTGGTCGTTCAGTGTATATACCGGTATATATTTTTTCCATCATGGATGAGAATACAACTTGTTTGCCGATACGTTATTTTTTTATATAATGTTTGTTACATATATAACAATACAGTATCTAATATATGAAAAAAAGCATATATTTATGCAGTATACTGAAATAGAAAGCAGCGATTAATCTTTTCAGTTAAAAGTACTGTAATATAACCAGATCACACCAGTCATAACCAGATCCCTATTTTCACTCTGGATGGCCAAATCCATTTTAAACTTCTACGATGTTAGTTCAAATTACTGGGCTTTATAACCGATCAACTTCCATTTAGCTCAACTTTTGCGAAGCAAGTGAAAAAGCTTTTGGAATAGACTGTACATGCGTTCCACAGTTTTTGTGCAATCATTTATCAAGCACATTCCTAGTCTCAGAATACTGTTTCGGTAGTTTTTCAGGTCAGTGCTGTTTCTGGCCAGAGGAGCTCTAATTTTCTGCCTGAAAATGTCTGTGTTTAGCCGTGACGATGCAGGATGCCATTTAAGGTGTTGATTTAAAAAATAAAAACTTTTATTTCTATCAACGTGTATATGAACTTTTCTTGATATTGATGTTTGAAATGTGTCAGGAACTTTCTGTACCTTGTACAGTATATGACACTCGTGCTATGTTATAATGATTGACACGACCAGGTTCGCCTGGTAGTGTAGCTTCCATTTGGGCTGGTACTATTATAATTTTTCTGTGTATTTTTTAAAATTAGAATGCAATCTGTACAAAATTTGGGCTTAGCTGTTTGTTCTCAAGTAGCTGGAATAATAGTGGACCAGAGTGGATATATGCTCTGTGAACTCTTCTATATAGGATGTTTGTGTGGTAAGTATTTACCTTGTAAAAATGTATCATGATTCTAGTATAATAATTATTTAGTTCGTAAAAGCAATGACACTCCCATGACTTTTAGCACTTCGTCCATAATCTTAAACACTAAAAGCAATAATTTTCTTTTATTTATTTATATATTTGTTTATTCCAGGTGCATTAATCAGTGTGCTTCTTTTGTGGATCATCGACGCAAGTCACGGGAACAAATTAAATTTGTCTACAGCTCAACGTGTGAAACTCAGGAAGGAAATGGAGTGAGGATTCACACTTGAAAATTCTTCTAAATTCTATTGGCTTGTTCTCGGTTGTTGAATGCTTATTCCTGAACAAGGCTTCTTCCTCATTTTTACTAACACGAGATCATGCATCTTGAATGGCGTTTTGTTTACGAAATGCCATTGAGATTTTTAACACTGTCATTTGTCTTGTATATAATTTTTCCATCTTTTAACGACATGATGGTTTTATTTATTAACAAATTTGATGGAAATTTTTTATGCTGGAAAACAAAAAATGTAAATCACCGGTGATGTTTATTGTTTTCTAACGGAGTACGTTATAATAGCGTTTTCACTTTCCCAGTGAGTTCATTCTAGAAATAAAACTATTGTGAACAAGTTTCCTTTCCAACTAACATTGTTATAACTCATCTTTGTTTTTAATAAAATAATTTATGGCTGCAGCGGGGCGAGGGAAGACACTTTCAAAATCTGCATTTCTTTGGAAGGGAAAAAAGAAGTAAATCAAGAACAAAAAAAATGGTCTTGAATTCCTTTGTAAAAAAATAAAAAGTTTACATTAAACAGTTGTTTTCTACTTTATTCCTGAAAGTCTGTACTAACGTCTAAAATCTTAATAACTGAAAGCATGGTTTAACATTATTATTACTTACAGTACTAACTTCACATTAACAAGAGATTGATTAACTGTCTTCTTCCTCTTTCTTTTTTTTCTCTCCCCTCCCCCAAGTTGAGGTTTATATCTCCATCTGCTCTATGAGCCTAAAAATTTGGAAAAATATCCCTTATTTTGTTTATCATGCTATTTGCTTGAGCTTTTTCTAAGAGTAGCTCTATACATTTGGCTAATAAATTATGCAAAAGACATTTTGGTAAAGCTTGTGCATGCGCAGTTAAACATTATTTAGTAAAAATGCTCATATTTCATCAAATATTTAATATTTTTATATTGTGATTGCAGGGTGTTGTCAATTCCTGAAAATGGCATTGCATTGGCTTGAAAACAAAAAACTTACAAGAACATTTCAATTTTTTTTTTTAACGAAACCTTTATATCTCCATGAATATACGAACAAATGAATAGAGATAAGTAAAAGAAGCCTCCGAATCATATGCTACAGCTACAAAGCATATCAAGCATTATTTTTTACAGTGATCCCAAACATTATTGCTGCTGGCTCCGTATTTGCTTTTGGGACAAAACCTTAACTGATTGATATACGTGAGGTGTAACATGCTCTTTACACCCCTGAAGTTTCAGGATAATCCGTCAAGTATGTTTCTAGATATCCGACAAAACGTCTAAAATCGAAAGTGCCCACTTTCATTTGAGCATTCTATGTACATAGACCAGAAATTCTATATTGTAAGCTCCAATAGCAAGGTTGAGTCAAATAGAGTGTTTCATCTTTGAACATCTGTTGCAGATAAAACATTTATGATACAGGACTGTGTAAGGTACCAATTAAAGAAGTTTTGTTTTCACTACAACGGTTCAATATTACAATAGTTGATTAAAAAAAACAAAAAAAAAACATCTTTTTCATAAGAAATATAAATTTAATATAACAGTTTTTCAGTGTGAGCGAAATACGTATAAGTCGAACCTTACTATCTTGAAAACCTTGATACGTCAAAAAAAATTTATTTCCCGTCATTATCTCGAAACATTTTCTCAGAAAACCTCTATCGAATTTTGACTTTGTAAGTTAAGATTATTTTGTTAAGAGAATTTTTTCGTACGAAAAAGAAAAAAAATTTGACTTCTGTCACTTTAGGAAAAAAATTCACGAAAAAAAATTTTTTTGATCGCCTTGCTAAGTCTGGTTGAATACCTAATACTTTATACACGTGCGATTTTATCTCCTATTGTTCTCCCTATTCTCATAGTACCTTTTATATCCTAAAAATCTTGATTTAAAAGTAACCTTCCATATCTCGAAACCTTTTTATCTCGAAATTTGAGATATTAAGGTTTGAATCTACCTGTTTCGTTAAATTTACAGTTCTTGTAGACGAGCGGTTTCTTGTTTCTGTCGTGTTGTTTATTCACATGTTTGGTTAATCTCCGATCCAAGTTTTGCCGTACACACAATAGCTTTCAGAGGCAGTTGTGATTGTGTGTTGTAGTTTTCTGTTCTATCTTTCAGCAAAAAAAAAAAATTGTAAAATTGTTCAGGTGAACTTGGTAGTTACTTGCCAAATCTTCAGCAGTGAAGTAGCCAAAAAGTCCTCTGTTCGTCTTTTTGACTCAACCTGTTATATATTTGAACATTTCTTGAATGTTTTTTTTTAGTTTTGAATTTTTAACACAGTTTTAGGATATTTTGATGTTGAATTTTGCATTTTGTATGTGCTTGAAGGTGTTGTGCGAATTTTGTGCTTGCATTGTGATATTTGTATGGTTATGTTCATATTTGTTATATCTATGTAGTTAAGTTTTTGTTTGTATAATAACTTAAATTCTAGAGCTAAGGGAGTGTTCTTTTGTTGCTAGAACTATCGATAAAATTATTGGATATATAATGAACATGACCGATAGTTGCTGTATTTAATTTTTTAATAATTATAAATATTCTGACATTAACCACTTTGTAAATTACAATCACTGGGTAAATATCTTCCTCAGGTGTCCTTTGCTCGTTTTCAGTCTTCACTTAGTCACCCTAAAACCCAAACTAACCTTGCAATCTTAAGCGAAATTGAGCCTATAATTTAGAGTTGCCACATGCCTAACATTTTTAATAAGTCGATATCGTTCGCCACCGGTGGTTTTTCTATAGTTCAAACGTGCCCGCCTTGTACAACCATAGCTGGCGGGGTGGTGACTATGACAACTATAGTATAGAAGTTATTATGGAAATAAATATCCATAATGCTGTTGTGTATTTTGTACCCTGTTGAACCATGCCAAATAAAATCAATAAAAAAACTATGTATCTCAGGCTCGGGCCCCCTCCCTCCTCTCACATAGCTCAATATAGCTTTTTACTGAACCCCTTTTAACCTCCTGGACCTGGTCACATGGTTTATGGAAGCTCCTCAAATCTTTATTTTGTGGTTTCAGCCAGTATCTTTATTATAAAAATTTGGAATAACCTTCATTTAAACAACAAATTTTCATTAACAAAAATGTTAGACATATCACATTCAAAAATATTAGAGACAACTTTAAACATTAAAGAAAACCATCAAAATTGCTATCATCTGAATCGTTATTGAAAAATGATGGCAAGTTACGTAAATGAGGACTGTAAAAAATTTGCACAAAGTCCGCCCCACGTATAGTCCGTGTTAGGTAAAATTTCAAAGCAGAAAACACGTTTAGTCCACAGCTAAACGCACGAAAATATGGTAGTTGTAATAATAATAATACGGTGATCCCTCCACAAGTCGGTATTCCACAAGTCAGGAAATTCTAGAAGTCGGCAAATTTTTTTTTCCTGAAATCCAAGATGGCGAACAATGATTTCCCTTCGGGGATTTTTGCCAACATAAATCGGTGACGATTATTTCAATTAAAATATCCAAAATTAACCATTTTTATAGTTAACGCATGCGGCCTGTTTTGGGAATGGCGAAGTGATCATCCTTCCCATTATTGTATCAAGAAATTTATAATTCGAACATATCATTTTAAAATTGTACATTACTATCACCTGAAAATTAAAAATAAGAGGAAGAAAATTTGCAATCTTGGAATTTTGTAAGTCGGGAAAATCCACAAGACAGCAAGGCACTGGAACCAAGGTTGCCGACTTGTGGAGGGACGACTGTAATAATAATAATAATAGCAATGCATTTTGACTAATACCATCATAGAATGAAGTTGCTTGTTAAAATTGCAGTCTTTAAGATTAAATCGATTTAATTGACAGTGTCTAAAAATTGAAATAGGAAATTTTAATAGGACATGCCCAGTCTTTCTTTCATTGGATAGAGTCTAATGTAATTATTCATACGCATGTGCGGGTGCTTCGTATCTAATACTAATCACGCAGGCTTTTGATTGCTTTTGCCTTTTCTTCCTGACTTTGTCAAAGAATATATTCTATACATGAAATATAGAAGCTTTGCAATATATTTTATATATCTAATAGCAATACAAAGACCTCGAACTATATAGATCACAAAGAATATTCTGCTCATTTGAGCTTTGACAAAGCCAAGAATAAAAGGCAAAAAATCAGGATGCTGCACGTTTTCTTTCTACAATGTACTGCAAGGCTTCCATCAGAGAACTGTACGTTTTGTAATTTAGCTATTTTATTTCAATGCATCACTGTGCCATACAGACAATTAAAATGGTCTAAAGCCTGTCAACTTAAATCGAGCGACAGATTTGGATTGATTATATGGCGTTTAACAAGATCGTTATGTAAATATTCATCTGCTGAAAGTACGTTATGCTCCTTAGACAATCAATCACGTGATAATGTAAATAAATGAAACGTGAAAACCTCCCTTCGCTTTATCATTTACAGTCGGATCTCGATATCTCAAAACTTTTGTTTCCATATATTTTTACTATTAATGTAATTTTCCCTAGTTATCTCAAAAGAAACCTCGAATGTCAAAGTTTGATTCGTCTGCCAGCGAAAATCATTAGAGTTATGATTTTCTTTATTAAAGAGAAATTTTTCATAGAAAATGAAAAAAAATTTGACGTCACTTCCGTTAATGTTAGACGATTCTTGTGCGTTGGGAAAAAAATTCACGAAAAAATTTTTTGAACATGTGGGCAAGTCTCGGTACTGTACTACTGAAAACACATTATCCAGTTGAGTTTTTCATGTCTTATATGAAATTTTGAGTTGAAATCTCCCCAAAACTCGATTTTGACCTAGATTCATCTTGTCGAGAGACACATAGTTTTATGTTGAGAAACAACCGAAAATTCCGAATTCACACTCTGCTCTTGAAGTCTTGAAGCAAAATTTGGGCATGCTTCACTTGGTGTGGTCTGGCAGTCGTTGTTTCTTCTGTTTTCACGCCTAATATCTTTGATGACCACTGGGTGATTGCCTGCCAGGTGGCCGAGAGAACTAGGGCGTAGGCTTTCTAGTTCTCGAGTCCGCCTGGTCGTGTGTTCGAATCCCGCCGTGGGCATGGGATGTTTGTGTTTGTCCCGGACTGCGTACGGATATAACTTGTGTAAAAGGCACAAAATGACCTTAGTAGTCGACGCCAAAAATTTCTAATAAACCAACCAACCACTGGGTGATCAGTTTCAGCACTGCGAGTGAACTCCATACAGCGCCGAGCGAACAAGATGATCGAGCATGCACAGTTTGTGCATTTCTGACGCTAGTGTCTCTACTTTGCTTGGTGTAAATCTTTATACACGTATCAAATTATCTCCGTATTCTGACAATAGCTTTAATAATTTTGATTTAAAAGTAACCTTCGAATTTTTCTCTCGAATATATTTTCTGTTCCCACGAAATTCGAGATATTGAGGTTCGACTGTGATCTTAAAAAAATGATCTTAAAAATGTACTTCAATTCTGTGCATTTATCGCTTGATTTAGGTTAACCGACTTTAGTCAGCAAGCTTGGAGCAGAGGGGAGCCGGAATTATAAATTTTATATTGTAATAAGAATAGAAGAAAGTGTTGAGTTTTATATTTACAAAATGCGCTTTTCAATCTCAACAGGGCTGCAGAAAATTTAGAAAGAGAAAAACTATTTGCATCAGGATCTATGGCAGATATCACACCTCAGGATCTTCTCCAATCAAGATCGGATTTTGCCATTCGAAACAGCTATCTGTCTCGTTTAGGTGCCCCGGTACGTAATTCAGTAACTCGTTATATAATAATTAATTTCTGCTTTAGTTTTTGTCGAGTGCTGTAAATTAATGTTTGTATTTTTAATGTTTTCAGCTTCCTCCTCATTACGATGTGTCCATTTCATCTCTAGTTCACAGGAGTGGTTTAAAATGACGTAACTTCAGCTTTCAATCATAGGACTTCCTTGCGACGGAGAAGAACATTTAAATAAATCGATTGTGATAATTCTATTTATTCATGATAGTATCTCAAACGGAATAGTCGCGCTAGCTTACTAGTGAGAATGTTACTTTGAGGATGAGGAAAATAGGTTAAAAACGAGGCTTTTATAAAAAACGGAACTCTTGCAATAAATAATTCTTAAGGTGCCTTTTTGTAAATTATAAATAGAATTTTTGTCATGTTTGGTACTGTGTATATGTTTTCCGCACCTATTATTTAAGCATGAGTACTTGTTCCTAATTTATATTTACGTAAATGGTTTCTTCCGTTTGTGTGTGTCTGTGTGTGCGTGCATTGACTCTTAGCATAATTTGTGTTCCAGAAGGTATGTTTACAGTGAGTGCCTGAATTGTCTGTATAAATTCTGCGTGCTTTCTGGCAAGACAAGGAATAAAAAACGTCCAATGCGCATACCGTATTTTCGCGAATATACCCTGCATCCTTGTATAACCTGCACCCCTGTATACCCCTTGAAAATTCGAATCTTTTTAAAACAAATTTTTGGAAAACCCTGCATTCTGTTCCCACAGACATACAAAAAGTGTATAACCTCCGGGGTAAGTCCGGAAACCTATTTTCCCGCAACTCCGTTTAAAAATCTGATACGTCAGTCGGATGGCCAATCTGTCAGCAGACATGACGCTTGGAACTCCGTATGGCATCAGTGTTTGTTCATCTTTCACCACTAAGTTAGGATGCGTTTCAATAGACTCACGAAACTAGATGAAGCCCGCCAATGTGAGAATCGCAACGATCATGCTATTGAAACGCTTTCTTCAGGCGCTGTATCAAAGATTTCCTGTTTATTATTGTTTGTTTCTTTTTCAATTTCAGCACTAACTGTAATTTTTTATTAACGTTGTTGAAAGCGGATGTCGACATGTTGTAATATCGTGTCATAAGCTCTGATAATATCATGATACCCTATCTACCCATACAAATTTTCAGTGGCTGCCACCATCTATAAGCAAGTAGGATAGGTTCTCATAAAGTTGTAACACCTCGAAATGTAAGACCATTTTATAGGGTCTGGGACTATCTTCTCGAAACGGAGAAACCACCTCACGAAATCTATTGAAACGATTCAGAGAGAAAACTCTACTATCGCGAGGTTCGTGAGTCTATCGAAACATTCTTTGTCACATCTGTCTTGCGAAAATGATAGTGTGGTGGCGTCGTCAGTCTTCAGAAGCCCCTAGTGGCAATATTATTTACTGGCGATTTTTGATTCCTTGTCCTGCCAGGAAGCGCCTCCTAGAGTTCGTAGAGATAATTCAGGGACACATTGTGTACTTCTGTTTTCTCATTTATTTCTTTTTACTAAGTAAATAACATTTTTTATATGAAGGGAAATGCTTTCAGGGCCATTATCGCAGATCTGCACAGTATATACATATCGTTGCTATAACTAATGCACGGATCGCAACGATATATCGTGTCACTTGTTGCTGCTTAGAAAAAGTAGTCAAAGCGAAAGACGCACCATTTTGAGTTCTGTGATACGAAATTTCATTGTTAATTACCATTGCTATGAATATTGTAATGCTGCCCGAGAAAAGAAATCTCATTGCCGTAAAGGATCCTTACTTTGTGCATCCTCGGGATAAGTCGTTTTGGGTTTCCCTTTTTTTTTTTCTGTTTATTAACATTAAGTAAAACTGTTTAGAGCAATATATTATTTTAATCGTTATTTTTTACATGCATCTCAGAACATCTTGTAAATATTTGTCCATGACATATTGTGATATCATCATCCTTTTGTTGTATGATTATTATTCTTTTTTGTATAGCATTTAAAACCGTTTAAAGTAAGTTTGCAAGTAAATTTGTTATCATCGTTCTTTACTTTGACAGTACGGGGAACATATTAACGTTTACGCTGCATGTTGAAGTATTAGTGAATGTTATTAGCATTTCTTAAAGAAAATTAATGCAAATCTTCGATCATCTGATAGCATTGATTGTTGAATTGTTATTCATGAAAGTTTAAAAGCGAATGTTTTTAAAGTAAATTTATTTTTTAAATTAATCCATATGAGGAGATAATAGAGTAGAGGATAATATTAAATTGAAGGCAACCTGATGAAACTTGAATGCTGCATTTTTATAGTTTCTTTTTATACATTCGTTGGCAAAAAATATTTATTTTTGTAAACCATTGCAAAAACGGGTAAAATAAAAGGCAATTCATAAATGATTATTTTTACAAAACCTTTATTACAACATACAACAATACATACAACTTCATATCTCCCTGAGGCATAGCCTGTATGGGAGGATACAGGTGAACAGTGGGTACAACTTTTATCTAATATAAATAAAATTGTCAAAGCTTAATAAAAAAAAAAAATACAAAAAGAGGGCTAATGTTTTTGTATCAGCAACTGTTTTGTTTTATTACTATGCTAGATGGAACCCGCCAAAATATGACGTCACAGTTAAGAATTTTGCTAGTATTGATGAACAAATTAACAACAATTACATAAGAGGTCTGTTCAAAAAATAACCAAACTTTTTTAATTACGTGGCAAAGGATCGTCGTAGCGACGTGCGGTTGGCAGTACTGCAGTTGTCATATCCTTCTGTCTAATGGACTATTTACAAGTTTTTACATGTTGTTTAGTTTCCTAGTTATTGCCATTTGAATGCAACGTGTTTCAGTGGTCATGACGGTTTTTGCAATGTCTGATTTACGAGAACAACGATGCAACGTGAAAATCGAAAAAAGTCGCAGGGAGCTAGGTCTGGGGAGTAGGGAAGCTGGGGGAAGGCAGTCATCTGATTTTGGCACAACACTGGCGAAATAACAAGGCTGAGTGGGCAGGTGCAACCATGAAGCGCAACTCTGAGTCGTCTTGCCACAACAGTGGTCTCTTTTGCGAATTTTTTTCTCGCAACCTTATCCAAACATATTTTTAGGACAGACGGTTGACTGTTTGGTCTTGAGGCAAAAATTCAAAATGCACAACTCCGTTGAAATCGAAAAAAAAAAAATGGTGAGCATCACCTTGGCAGAGGACCGAACCTGCCTTTTTTTTTTTTTTTTTTTTTTTTGCCAACCCACTGTGACCACAAAGTTGTATCCGTAAACCCAATTCACGTTTCCGTGAATGTTTTCTCCAGTTTCACGCAAAATTTCACGTTGCATCGTTGTTCTCGTAAATCAGATATTGCAAAAATCGTCACGACCACTGAAACGCGTTGCATTCAAATGGCAATAACTAGGAAACTAAACATGTAAAAACTTGTAAATAGTCCATTAGACAGAAGGATATGACAATTGCAGTATTGCCAACCGCTCGTCACTACCACGATCCTTTGCCGCGTAATTAAAAAAGTTCGGTTATTTTTTTGAACAGACCTCGTACAACAATTAACGACGATAACAATGATCTGTGATCTGCATGCGCAGGAGTGCCGGTTTTGCTCTTAAAAAAAGTGCTTTGCGTTTTAATATATAGGATGGCAAAATCTTAATGTAAAGAAGGTCATTCACACTATGGAAACTATATTTTATGTTTTGAATTTTAATCTAATAATCCATATTTATTATTTCTGTCATTTTCTATCTGACACCGGTATTTCTAGATACAAGGCTGTTCCTGAGCTACAAGGTCCAATTTGTCGCACCCCTCTTGCACAGCTTTCCAAAGCCCAGTCAAAATTTTGCACTGTCTCTTTCCGAGGGATCTCTTGAAATCTCGAAAGCACAGAAATCCATTGGCACGGCTGTGATTAAAGGGAACCTGCGTCATCTCAGTCTCCTGTTGCAGCTGAGCCAAGAAATCTGTCGTTGCCTTGTCTTGATGGAACACCACATTTCGACAATCATTTCCTTACAATCGCAGGATTTGTTTACTGTTGCGGGCGATAGTCGTAGTTTCGAAGCAATACTTTTTTGTGTTGGAGATTTCCGACAGAGACCAATTTTCACACAGTTCAAATGACTTTCAAGGTCACTTTCTTGGGATGCGCTTTCGAATTCGGCAATTGACCCATTCTTTCTGTGGATCGAACTTTGCCATGGGAATTGAGTATATTGAAAACCTCTTTCTTACAAGGGAACTACCTGGGCTCACTCGGAGCTTTTTGTCTGAAAATTTTTTTATAAATTCTTACCAGTGCCAATAGTAAAATTCCAAGTGCTTTTGCTTGGCATTAATCGGGAAGTTCGATTTTCGATACTTCGATTGTTACCATTGTTTGCCTGATTCTAAGCAAAAATAACCTACCCTACCAAAACAAATTACCAAAACAGTAGCAAAATGTTCGATTTTCAACTATAAGGGATAATTTGTTACCCATTAATCGAACATTTTTCTCCTTGGGACTGCACACACTTTTCCCACTGCTCCCTGTTTCTGTGAGTTTTGTCTATCACACTTTCACGATGTCCATTTTTCCCAGAGCAGAAAAACCACCACAAACCATCATGGACTCACCACCCATTTGTCAGCTCATTTACACTTCTGCATTTTGGTGTAGATAGTGCCAATAGCATTGTTGACCATCTGGCCCGTCCCACAACTGATGTTGCTTTGCAAACTCTGACCGTTTAGCTTTGTGAGTTTGCGTTAATGGTGTTTTTTTTCTCTTCTGTTTTCCGTATTGAATGTTGGAATTCGCTTAAAAAACACGAGACACTGTTGATCTTGATACATTTTCAGTTAGCTGTTTGTCTGATTTGATTGCAGGACATTTTCTCAGATGTTGCAAGTTTTTTGATGTGCCGGATGGTGCGTTCACTGAGTTTTCGTTTCTGTCCACCTCGCTTTAACACTGTTCCATCAGGTCCTCGACTTAGTACGTTCTTAATTGCAGATTGGGTCTCATCCCTTGTCCTTTAAGGAACCAACTGGTATTTATTTTCTCTGATGATTGTTCTGGACTTCGTGGAATGTTTCTATTTCGGGATGCTATAGTAAGACCCCGACTTTCATCACTAATTGGTTCCTGGAAAGTATGATGTAAGTCGAAACCTCATTTACTATAACAATACACGTGTTTTAAAAAATTGTACTTGCATATTCATGTGACCAAAAATAGAGAAGTGCATTATAGTAATGTAATGCAAATACATGTTTATGCCTGTATAAGGGAAAAAATATATCCAAGAAGCTTATTTTGTAATCTTTATTTTGAAAAAACTAATTAGAGATCTTTGAACAGACGCTTGACTTTTTTCAGTGTACAAATGTCTGTAGCACTTATACAAATTTCTTATTCTTCTATTTGATTGCATTCTATTGGAAAATACACTACATAATCAAAGGAGTTGGGACACCCCTGTGAACACCTGGGGTGTTTCTCCTGGACTGGACTGGGCCCGCTCATCAAGATGGACGGAAACCTCAATGCTGATGGCTACAGGACCATTCTGGATAACGGGGCACTTCCAGCGCTGTGGGAACACTTTGGTGACGGGCTGTTCCTCTTATAGCATGACAATGTGCCTTGCCACAAAGCAAGATCCATATCCGAATGGTTTGACGAGATGCGGGTTGAAGAACTGGATTGGCCCGCCCAGAGTCCTGATCTCAACCCCATCGAACATCTTTGGGACGAATTGGAACGATGTGCGAGAACCAGGATGGTTCGCCCTACATCTGTATAGGAACTGACCATGACACTCCTCGAGGAATGGAGGTCAATACCTGTGGACACATACCGTCAACTTGTGGACTGTATGCCATATAGGGTGGAGGCAGTGATAGCAGTGTGGTCCTACACACTACTGATTGAAGCTTTTTGCGGCTTTACGGTAGAGCAACAGGTGTCCCAACTCCTTTGATCATGTAGTTTAGCCTTAGGGGTTAAAAGCATCACGATAATTCATGATCTTCTATAATAACCAAATATTGATGCTCTTTTTATAATTTTTTGGGGGGGAAAGGAACTCATTTTTTTTGGCTTAAGTGCGAAACAAGCGTCGTAACATTGAAACAGTGGTGGAAATTTATAAATGACGTAAGTTGAAGTGACATAAGTCGGGGTCTTACTGTATTAGCAATACAACCTAATCACACTGTATAATAAACAGTTTATCTTTTATACCTTCCGTTGGCTTTCTTTTGCTCGAAGCAGTGATTTTAAGAAAATGTTTGTGTCGTTGAGTTTATATTTTTGACCAGGGGAACGTACGAAACTTTTCTTACTCAAATTGCTTATTTAAATTTTTACATCTATCTATCTTGTACAGAAGGTAGATTATCACATAACGATAATCTGCGGCACTTACTCCTTCGAAGGAGTTTTGCGCCATCCCAATAACTAACAGCTGCTACGAGATGACAGCAGCAGCCGGAACCTATGGCTGAAGAGCTGCTGGCGGACGAACAAACCAGTGGCTACCACCAACTGGTGGGCATTTAGCACTGGTCACTCAGCAAATCGACGAGACAAGCAGGCCACGACCACCCCTTAAATTACTACATTCTTATTCAAACGACTTCACTTTGTTTTTGAATGTTTTATCCTTGTTAATAGGTTTCTTACATTAAACATTCAAATTAATCACATTCCATGTCCATTATATGCAAATGCTTGGTGAGTTAATAATTCTGACCAGAACTGTAAAGTCTCTACCAAGAACAGATGAAGGTACGAAAAGAACAATTAATAAAAATTATCCCCGACCCCCCCTTCATTTATTCTTGTCTCTACCAATTTCATTAATAGAAACAATAATTAATAAAATAAGACATTAGGTAATTATTTTCGAATTTATTTATTAATTTGATTTTTTTTTTTATTTTTAACTTTCTTTGGTCACAAATTTTCTTTGATCAATGGTAAAGATCACTTTGTGACGTCATTGCTCACCAATGTAAATTTAATGGCGAAGAAATATAAAATTTAACCAAAAAATTTATAAAAATTACGAATAAAGATATGAAACTGATAAAGGGGAATACGTTAGTTTGTAAATCGATTACAACTAATTCATGAAAAGTTAAGTAAAATGAGGAGAAAGATTCTTTCACTCATTTTTTTTGGTAGAAGTCGCTTCATATCTAGTCACGTGATTCGTTTTAGCCAATCAAAGGCAGCCATTCAGCATAGGATTTAGATCATGTGCCTTTTACGCAGAAGATAGCTGCTTCATTACAGTTGAGAGAAGTTCAACTAATATTGTTATTATTATACTGCGAATTCAACATGATCCCAACGACGTTGGAAAAGATCCCTGGATATCTCGGGTATCTTATAATAAACGAAGACGGAGGCGTAATTGCGGTGAGGCAGAATAATCTGTTCTTTTCGATGCTCAGGGCGAAGTGTTTACATTGATTGAATCTCGTGTTGTTGATGGTTGTTTTCCTTCATTTCAGTCCGGTGGAGAGCTAGAGAATGACGAACACAGCGCCGAGATTCTTTTTCAAATGGTCCATACGACAAATAAAAAGGATTTAGTAGCATCCGATTACAATGATGGCTTTAAGAGAATGAGCAGTAAGATTTTTGTATTTGTTTAAGATTCATATGGCCCTCCAGGGTTTAGGAAGTTCGATGGAACAGTGATAACGGAGGCATTCGTATCAAAATCAGCATTTGGGAGAGAAATAACTTGGTTGACGGTGATTGATGAAACTTTAATGAAATTTGATAGGTAAATGTATTCAACTATCCAGTGACACCAATGGGGGTGAGAAAGATAGTCTGATAGTACATGGACTCAACTTTCTGTAAACTTGCTGTTGTAGCTGTGTCCTGCGCCATTTTCTGAAGTCTTTAGAACTCCTCGGGCAGTAAAAAAAATGGCTCTGCTCTTGATGCAGTCGCTTAAATAAACATACGCCCATCTGGTGTGTGATCACGTATTTCCACTTTTCATCCATCGGGTAGCGTTAGTACTGTTTACAGCAGTTGGTCCGTCGCTCTTGAACATGTCACGGTAACAACTAACGAACGTGGCTCTTGTGTCGCTTCTCCAGTTGGAAATCATTTTGATAATTGTGTTCACCGTGTAATGGCCCGTTGTATTGGTGGGTTACATCCGGCGATGAGAGACCGAACTTTCCAGGTCACGTCGGGAGAACAGTTATTGGATGGTCTCGGATTGGCCTGCTTTTTACCCTTGAGAGTAGCTGAATTTGACGTCTGAAAGGGCTATGTAGCCCTCCCAATTCCTGTCAATTTTCAGTGGCATAACTCAAAGTTTTAGCTCGCTGTTCGAATAAAATTTTAATACTTGCCCTAACATTCCACGTGATAGCTCACGTGAAACGGACAAGCATGCCAGATTTAAAAATGCTGATTGTTACCATCAATTTCTAAAAACCATCTATATTTTTAAATTAATGCTTTTACTAGGGGTGTGTATAAAAAGTCCGACCAGTCAAAGCCCATCACAAAGCTCATTTTGGAGCCAACGGTGACTGACTCGAAATTTTGACTATGTCCGATCTACGCGGAAACGATGCAGGCATACGTAGCTAGCTTTATTCATTTTAAATTTTCTCCCGATTCGGACGATCCTCGATTCATAACGTGACTGGTCGCGTTAATCGCAACTGGCTTTGGACTACCAGTCGCAATTACGCGAACGGTCGCGTTATGAATCGAGGGTCGTCCGAATCGGGAGAAAATGTAAAATGAATAAAGCCAGCTACGTATGCTTGCATTGTTCCCGCGTCGATCAGACATAGTCAAAATTTCGCGTCAGTCACTGTTGGCTCCAAAATGAGCTTTGTGATGGGCTTTGACCGGTCGGACTTTTTAGACATACCCTATATTTTGTTCAACTTGGAAAAGGTAAGATAGTGATGTCACAAAAAGACATATAGGACTCGATAATGTATTCTTCTGCAGCAGCAAGGTTATCAAAATTAAAGAATTAAAAGCTGGCTATGGGCCTTCTTACTGCAAAAAAATTGTTACCCCGCCATAGCTGAAAGAGAGCACTCATCGGCGTCTTCTGGGGATTAATGCAATCTTATTGCATATTCAGCTCTGAAAAACTGAGTTTTGTGCATGGAAAAGCATTCTGGAAACACGATGGGTACATACCGAGCGTTCGTAGAATAATTCAGCAACGTTCTTGTATCAGTTTTTGTTTATTTAATAAAATTGTGAAGCATCATCTGCATTGTGTGGTGTTCGAATTTGTCATTTGCGCAAGTACAAGACTCTTCACGGCCCTCGGAGTTGGGAAAGTTAATTTCGATCTTGCTTTTCGAATAATCTCAATCAGACTCTTACCCTCATATTATCTAATGTGCTGCGGAAAAAATTATAGTTACACCAAGACTTTAAGCTTTATAAACTGAGCGGCCAAAAGTCATGGGAGGTACTGGATGTGATGTAAATAGCAACTCGCTCCTCTGCAAGCCCTCAAAACTGTAGTAACACATCGAGGCACAGACTCGACAAAGTGTTGGAATCGTTCTGGAGAGATATTGACCCCACATAACTGAGCCGCAATCTTGCTTGACACAATCCTTAGCTTCATGGGGCATACTCCACACATCAGCTCGATATAAATGAACATGCCACCATTGTTCCATGGTCTAGTGATGATGTTCACGGGCCCATTGCCAGTCGTCGAGCTCCAATTGAAATTGTCGGTGATCTGACTTGAAGTAGCATGTCGATCTGCCTGTATGGCTTTGCTGAGGCTAAGTAATCTCCGTTCGTCAACACTTGTGGTCGTTTTGTGCGGCAGTTTATGCGTGTGGAAACATTGTCTCTTCAATATTGAAGATCCATCCTAGACATTGTCGAACTCAGAAATCCGAATTCTTGTGTAATCTCCAACATGCTATGACCCCCCACATTTAGAGTTGGTTAACTCGCAATGTGCTGCATGTTCACTACACACCAGTCCATAACAGACTACTCAGATGTCTTATCTATACTAGCGCCATATGCTGCTTCTGGCTGCAACATTCGGGAGTCCTATACGGCACATCTTCAAATGGGACAACCCTTCCCATGACTTTTGGCTACTCAGTTTATGTGAAAGTTTCTTGAAGAATACTGCTTTCATTGTGACATCACTCTCTTCTCAAAGTAGGATGAGATATACAGGGTTTCCGAAAAGTCCCACATCATGGGTGAAATGACCGTATTTGTTCAAAGTGTCCTCCATCAAATTGCAGACAGATTTGTAGGTGGAATTGCAATGGCATGGCACCCCCTCAGAACAAAAGTACATTGGATTCAAATCTGGTGACCAAGAACGGGTTTCATCCAGCCAGTGTCTTACATCTGGAATATTAGAATATGGTGTGGGACTTTTTAGACACCTTGTAGAATTATGCTTCATGATCTTAGATGAGATATATAATAAGTTTTTTTTTTCTCTCCTTTAACAGTTCATTATCCGAATTTTGTGTACTTGGTTACAATTTCCAACCGGAAGGTTCATGTGGTGAAAAGGCGATATTTAAACGATACTGTCCACGTTTAGAAGTTCTTTGTTATTCTAGTTAAATAATTTGTTAATCTTTTATTATATAAAATGTGTACAAATTTATTACAACCTAAGTTTTCAAGCATAAAAATTTAATTTAAGCTTTTTGAAGTTCCGTCGTTTTCCTTTGGAATCTGCATTAACAAATGATTCCGACATTTCTGTAATTTCTTCTGTGCAGTGAACTGCGGTGATCCGTGGTAATGAAACGTGAGCTGGGAAACAAAACCAAGCTCTGAGTTTTCAAATCTGTCGTGAGTTTTGGGTAATGACCTAAAGAGTGCGATTGTGGGTGCAAACTGCCGAAATGAGATTCCGATAAGTGTGGCAGGTGTTGCCCTACTAAATAGTGCACAGCAAAACAATAAGGGAGTCTTTGAGCTGGTACTTCTCTACGTTGAGAGATCTCGGTTGCATTTGTATGGCCAGGTGATACGGATGTCACAAACTGGTCTTCCTAGGCAGTTATTTGGATAAGAGACCAAGGGTTCGGGCTAGACTACATGGAGAATCTAGTTCGAGTCGCTTGGGTATTACCATTGAGGACATGCGCCTGATGGCAGAAGATCGTGAGCGCTGGAGATCCTCCGTAGGGCTGCTGCCCTCACAAACCTAACGGATAAGTGAGTTTGAAAAGTAAGTAAGATAAAGAATAAACAAAAACTAACTCGAGCTGCAAAAGGTTAAATAAACTTGTTTACTTCATTGTTCTTCGTTTTGGTAAGTTTAAGCATCCCACAAATTAGTTTCAAATACATTTCCAAAAAAGCATTAAGTAATGCCATTCCTGATACCCTACCTCTAACACTGTCCAAAATACCCCCTCCCCCCTTAAGCGTTACATAATTTATGGACGACCCCCAAACCTAGTTAAATCCTCAGACACCTCAAGTGTGCAATGCTTCACAGAAGTGTCACAAGGAAACTACTATGTCAGGCTATTGTCCATAAAGCCTGTTTCACAATTAAAACGTGAGAACAAGCGGTTGCGGAATTCGCTGATGATGTGGGCTCTGCGTATAGCTTGCGGAGGCATCGTGAAGTTTCCATTTTCAGTTCACAATTAACTATGCGACCACAAGAAGTCTCATCCGATTGGTGTATTTTAGAGTGCCTTTATAATTGTGGTTACAAAAGCACTCTAGTGTATTAATCATTCGTTAAATGAACGTTTTTCTTTAAAATTGATGTATCGATAAAATATGAGAGACTTCGAGTAAAACTTTGATGTTTTCAAAGATGATTTCCAGTTCTTTCACGATTGGTACATGTGGCCATTGGGTTTCGATATCCCCACCCCCACGTTTCTCTTTTCCCACCAACCCTTCGAATATTTCGATGTTTTAAATAATTTCACTTCCTTTCCATGGCGTTTCGTGGGGAATTTGCGGGAAATGGTGAGACCCCCCCCCCCAAATTTTTGTAAAGAAAAAACATAGTAAGTGTAAAATGTAAAAATATTCAAGTACTGTTAATTTTTTCGATGAGAAATTTCTTTTCCCGCACTCAAGAAAAGCCTTTTGGAGGGGTGGAGTATGATAGAGATGCTTTATAGTTGAAAAAGATAGATGGATAGTGTGCGAAAAAGCTTTTCATTTTTTCTTTAAATGGCTTTAATCGATATTTTGACATCGATGTTTAAGATGGTGGCAGGAAATCGGGACTCCTACATCTCCTTACTGTTCGCTTAGGCTTTCTAACTGTAATTTCAATATGTATACTTAGTCATTCTCAAAAGTATAAGTCCACCCCTTGAGTTGTGCTTTATGCAACAATGACTATTTTGAATGACGTTTACATTTTTTTATGGATAAAAGGGTCTTTAAGGAATCCACAAAACAATTCGGCCAAAAATACAGCTTTATTGCTTAACAATACATGAAAAGTGAAAGTAGCAGCTGTTCATAAGTATAAGTCCATCTTTAGAAATCGTAGATTACACCCACAAAGAAATGGCATTAATCTTTGTTGTACCTCCATTTTGTTGCCCCTTACCTAGTTGTCCATTAGGCCCATCAAGATTAAACTTTTTCCTCGTCCGAGAAAATCACTGAAAACCATTGATGGTCCCAAGACATGGTTTTATCTTGCAATATTTGATGTGTTCAGCATTGTTGAGAACACGTGTGATGGTTGATGTGGAATGTCTAGAGCAGACCTTATATTCCTCGCTGTCGTTTTTTCCTTAGTTGCAAGAACGCAAACCCGACGTTTCATTTGTGGTGACAAAGAACGAGGTCTTCCTGGTCGAGGTTTAACTTGAACATCAATTCCACGGGCTAATCCATTTTGCACTGCACATTTTGACTGTTCTGTTTCGGCTGCAATTTGGCGTTGCGATTTACCTTTTCCGTGTAAATGCCAAATCTTATGCGCTTCAGTTTCATCAAGTTGTGATCCTCTAGGCATAGTTGTTTGACAAATAAATGCCAGGAATGGACACTATTGTTCAGTATGTGGTCAACTTCTTTTTATATCGTTTGCATTTTATCAGAACGGGTGGACTTATGAACAATGAATGTTGGTTGGTTTCAACCCAGCACGCGCTTCAATATTCCGCCTTTGGCACCTGTCCCGGCCCAGAAATCTGTTCTTTTGTGGGTCACAACATTCAGGGAAACTAGTTCTGTGGAGACGCACGTCCCATCGGATCACCCGAGAACATCGAAACAGAGTGTCATTTGTGCGATGCCCTCGGAATTTCCAATCGCTCTGTGAGGCGAATTCTGCACGATGAACTTAAATTTCCATCCGTACAAGCTGGCCATTGCGCAGAAGCTATCCGAACGTGACTTTAATGCTCGAAGAAATGGGTGTGAAGCACTTCTGGAACACGTCCATCAAGACGCGCTTGTGTTTTTCAGTGATGAGGCTCGTTTCCATTATACAGGGTGTGTCAAAAAAAAAAGTGCTATTGGGCTGCCGAGAACTCCATCAGAGGCCTTTGCATTCACTAAGTGTCACAGTTTGGTGCGCAATCTCGTTACTTGGGATTATTGGCCCATTGTTTGTTGAGGAAAACGAGTAAACTGTCTCAGTCAATTCAGACAGTTATGTAAACATGCTCCAGGAGTTTATTTTTGCCACGATTGGATGAAATGGATTTGGGGGGACAGAGCAGGACGGAGCAACAGCCCATACGTCAAGAGCATCGATGGCTGTGTTCTCCCGATTTATCCCCATGTGATTTTTTTTTTTGTGGAGGTATTTGAAATCCCGTGTCTATACTAATCGCCCACAGATTCTGGACGACCTAAAGAGGAACATTCCATGAGAGACAGACAACATACTCATCAATATGCTGGAGACAGTGATGAGAAACACCAGAATAAGTCCATTTTCAACTTCCATGATGTTTGTTCAACTACCGATCAACTCCTGCCAGCAAGTGAAAAGGCAATATTTAAATGAAACTCTTCACTTTGTTCTTTGTTAATATTTTATTATAAGTGTACAAATTTACACGTCAGCGTACATAAAAATAAAATAGGAGTTTTTAAATAAATGATTTCACGTTTCATCGTTTTCCTTTTCGTCTGGACCTGCATTGACAAATGATTCCAACATTTCTGTAATTTCTTGTGTGCCTTCATCCTGTACAGCAAAGAAAATACAATGAAATAAATTAAAACTTCCTTTGAAGTTGCCAAGAATTATTATTAAAAAGAGCATTTCACCAGTGAAAAGTTATTACGATAGTCGGGTACACTCAAAATAGTAATGCTAAACTCGCACAAAGCCCTCATTATCTCTTTACAAACAATTATATTCCTGAAAACACTAAACTGCAGTTGGCTATTTCGCCTCGACAATGGCATCTGAAATCGCTCGCTATGCAAATAAACGCGCTCTCAGTCATGTGTCTCCTCTATGACTATTACAGAGTAGCATGGATTCCACACAAGCTTGTGGACATGGGTGACAACAATATGAATTCCCTCCCAAAGTTTAGCAAGATTGGTAAATGCGTATGAGCATTCAAAGTACTCCCGCATGTTTTACAATGCGATTCAAATCTTGAAACTTTACAAGTATGTCATCATGAAGTGAAGGTGTTCTCAGTTTTGATGCAGCTCAGTTCTCATACTGTTAAAGCATGGCGGCCCAAGACAAACTCCTACCACACGGGAGCAAAACTGCATGGGCTGTTGGGCTTGGTCCGGAAGTACAGTTTAATAAGATAATTAGTAAATATTTACTAACTAACTAAGATGCGCAGGGCCCCTCCAGCAATAAAATTTTAAAAAATAACAGACAGTTCACATTTTCATAAAAATTAATCAGCATAGATTATTTATGAGGCACGGTCGTTTGGCAAACTGCCATAACATTGGTCCCACTCGTGGAGTGTAAAAACTCTGGATGGTATATACACCAACTCCAGTTCTACCTAGATATGCAACTTTCTCCTGCAGGGTCATTGCTAAGGCCTCCCAAGACCAGATTCATGCACACCGAAGTGTCAGACATGCCCTGAGGACACTCCCACGATGTCACATAAGAAAACGTTGTGTGCCCCTTTTCATGTGCTAAACTATGGGGAGAGGCACCTTAACCCTCTTGGGATTGCCTATTATTGCTTAACCAATAATAGCTCGATTAATGGTCAATCCATATTTTGGGAATCCTGTAAACCCGGTCCTATACCTACGGATTATCACCCAAACGGACAGCGTGAATATCCCTCAATTCCCCATCAATTGTACGTAACACTTGGTGCCTTCACATCCAATGCCCTGGAGAACATTACTTCACCTAACATGCTTAGGGGGATCATGCTCCCAAAACTCTGCCAGGAGGGCGAATTCCGTAATACGCAACCTAAAGTGGCATATCCCATGGTGGCTTAAGCACTGTGTGAAAAGAAACTAAGTATATGTTGTCCTACTTTCCATTAAGAGCTCGTCTAGAGGCTCACTGGCGAGATGCGTCTTCATGCATAAGCCAATGTTCGAATTAATCTTTGAAGCAAACGGTCGTCACAGTGAAATAAATCCCAAGCTTCCGAAAATTGCAGTAAATGCATTCTGCTTAATATCTGGCAAATAGAATCTCATTCTTCATAATATTAAAATATAGCAACATCCAAGGGCATCAAACATGAACATAGTTATAACGAAACTTATTTATTAAAACTACATAAATATTCCATAACGTTTTGCAAACTGTCAAGAGCGCAAGAGTGGTGTAAGGCTTTCCTTCAATTTTCAAGATGGGGTTTCTGTAACCAGAGGAGCATTCCAATTTTGTTATCGTGAAAGTGAATCAACTGCTGTGCTACCATGAAAAAGGAGTTTGGAAATTGTTAAATGAGGAGTGGCAGAAGGTACCCCCCCCCCCCACCCTGCCTCGACAACACACACGAAAGGCATTCGCGATTGTCAAATTAAATTTCAAACTCCTTTTAAAAAGTGGTGAAATTAGGTTTCCAGTAAAACGCGGAAATCAAATCTTAATATAAACATCTAAAACCTATAGGGTTTACCTGTTTCGTTGATTCTAGTTCCGCTTGTGTTATCGTTTCCTCAAGCGGTATCGTCTCTGTCAGTGCTGTTTCTTCGTTATCGGACCTGCAACTCTATAAAAATATAAGATGCATTTGACAGCAGCTGAATATCAGAAACTGAATGATCATTTGAAACCAAACACTGCTTTTTAATGCTTTACATACCGAGTGTCCCAAAAATGAGTAACGATTCGAAAAATCAATTAACGAAAAACAGAAGGTGATATAAACGTATAGTTTGCTGCATTCGGCTTGGGAAACCAGGGGATTTATTCGCACCAACTTTCAAAATTAGTTGCAAAGTTCGTCAACAGATGGCACTGCTATTCTCTATGCATTCCGTCCCGTCAGACCGGCACTCTATACCTTGTTCAGTATTCCAACTGAAACGTTTGCACGGGCATCTACAAATTTTGTCCTCAAGACTGCGCCACTTTGTTGCTGCAAATCCTGGTCATTTTGTAAATAAGCGCATGAAGGGATTACAAATGGGACCAAAGATGGCGAGAGGTTTACCAAAGACGATACAGAAATTCAAAGTTAGGTGTGCTCCCCGTTCACCAGACCTTAATCCATCATTCGTCACATTGCAGGCATTTCACGGGCGACACTTGTGCTACTGTTGAGCACGCAGTCCTGCGCTTTACCATGTCATTGACGCAGAGGGTGCACATATTGAACAGCCTGTGTATGATTTTGCAGCGCCAATTTTCCCCCCTCGTGGCAACCATATGCACTAATAAATTTTCCGCTGGAATTCTCTTCCCCATGCTATGCTTAGCCTATAAACAAAGTTTCATCACAATCCGTGCAATAAAGTGGAGATCTTTAATGTAACCATCCAGTGTGTGCTCGGAAAGTATGTGGCAAAATTTTAGGGGTGACCAAAATGGGATATACAACAGCATGCATCATTATACAAACACAGAGCTTGCAAACACCCATATGATGTACGGAAATGGGCTAGCTGCTCAGAGACTGTAGAGGGAACGATTCCAGACGAGACAACTGCCGAATAGACAAACATTTGAGCATGTGCACTGCCAGCTTTGCAAAAGTGGATCTGTCAGTGCTGACAGATGGTAGGTTAGGTTAGGTTATGGATATTTGCCATGCCATTTCCAGACCCAGTTTAAACGAGGAGTGTGCTCACCAACAAAGCTCTCGTTTCAATGCTCATTCAGTATATGACAAATTGGTATAATGAAAACAAACCGATAGCAAATAGGAGAAAAATAACTTTTAACGAACATAGCCTACTTGCACACTGTCTTCATCGATTGAAATTTCTTCGTCTTCCACACATTCTACTTCGTTATCCGACAACGTATCTAAGTTTATAGATACATCATTGGTTTGAGAATCCGCAAGTACGTGCACTGGCTCTAGCCCTTTTGTCTATAAACATTCAGAAAACAAAACCAAAATGAGAACTGAAAGAAACCATTAAACAGCAATTTGAAACTTAAAAACATTATTCCCGTTTACCGAACAAACCTCTTTTGGCTGCTCAATCACCAACTCAGGAATGGGACTGCAAGCAATGTCGCTATAATCTACGACCGAAGTTTGAGAATATTTACTTTCGGAATTAAATTCTTTCTCGCTGGTGCAGTCCATGTCGACATCATCTGAATCTTTAGCTTTTTCTACTGGCACTATAACACTTTGCACATTGACTGCTATCGGATGGATTAAAGTAGAACAAGTATTCATGGCTTCTATACAGAACCCTTTAACCTAAAACAAATAATTTCACATTTAACTTTTCGCATTTCCATGTACACTACAAGCATGGAAATTGCTACATTCCTCTTCCCGTACAAATGATTAGTTTTCACGCATTCGCAAAGCACGAAGTGAACATGGGGCAAAGCCTCCTTTCGCAGCTCGCCGTGATAAGGTTCCTGCATTTGAAGGGGAATGACGCATTCATCCATAGTGACGAGCTGTTCGGAAAAAACTGTCCGGCTCAGCCTGACGTGGGAACCTTATCACAGCTCGCACCTCTAATTTTCCTGCAGCACCAAATCCTGATGCAGCCCTCATTTGCATAAAGGTTGAATCAGGGATTGGAGAATACAATGTACCAATGAACACTAAAGGTGCAGAAGATGCAGAGTGAATGTTCTTGGCATGCAGTGCAGGCACACAAATTGTAAAACTTCTCCGAAAACATCTTTGGGAAAACCAGTGCCTACTCTACGTGGCATACAAACGCACCATCCATGCTTGGTATTTTTAATTTCATTGCAAACCACCTCCTGGGTGTAGCGATTTCCATAGCCAGTAGTGTAGTTGTGAAGGTACCTTCTACTTGTTAACCCATCAAATGATCCCAAATGCCCAACTTACCAAATGATCTTCGTCTCGGAGACCTTCACGGAAAAGACTAAGAGCAGTATTGAGGGGAGGCATGGTTTCTTTAGACGATGACGTAACGACAGTCAGTAAAGCAGCGTACAAGTGTTGTCGACAAGTCGGATCTTCGTAAGGCGGCGGTTTATTAAGAACGTTGCACTGAACTTTCAGAATCGACTCGATCAATTCAGTTGATGCGGTCTAAACATGTTCAAGAAAAGGGGAAACTTAAAGTCGTTTGGAAGTCGATGCAAAATACGAAGATAATTTTAAAGGAACTATTATACCATGTACGATTCGTGACTTAGTAAGGGACCGATTGCAAGTATCGTGTACCTGAAAGCTATGCACAGAAAACAAAGTTCATGCAATGATGAAGGGTTTCAAAAAGAGCTTATAGGCCGCTGCAGAATCAGCGAATTCGGGCCCGATTGGTGCATTACACATTCAGCATGTTCCATGTGGATTTTGGAGTTCCAACGAAGTTGCAATTTTCAGAAATCACTCTGATTGCGGAGCCAATTAGCAACAAGTGAGCATCTCTCTAGTCCCGGAACAGCTCTGAATATCAACACACCTGGAATACAGGCAGTTGCTTCACACTTCAAAATAAGCTAATTCCGCAACAGCCTTAACAATACAATATGGTTACCTTGTAGGGATGCTTTAACCAGTGAAATGTTGTCTAGCGGATTAGCTTTCTTGCGGTTTAAAACTTCCGTGTTGGAAACATCATATCGACATTTTCGTTTCTTCCCTCTTGGCTCGGGATTGATGTTTGCCACCTAGGATAAGAAATTATAAACGGAAACTGGAGATGATACTCCAATTATAAGGAAATGATATTATCAGAAAAAATAAAAAGAAAAATTCCACAACCTAGATTCGAACCAGGAACATTGTCACAAGATGGAGGCTCAATGATAGGACGGGCACTCAGCTCACAAATCAGGAATTCCATCAGAAAAGTTAATGAGCACACATAAGAAAAGGTCTCGGAATAGCAAAATGGCGGCGTTGCTTTAATTGAACCTACACGTTTTGAAATACCCTTCTTCGTCAGGGTGGTGCAGGAACGACTATAACCAAGTCAGTCCTTCACCCTCCCGAATATATGGTGATTGCCCACCGATCAGGGAGATTGGACTTCATGCTGATCGGTGGGCTACATAATAAAGATGACGAATGGTAGAAATTTACAAACAATCAATAAGTAAATAATGCATAGACTATATAAAAAGTTCTTAAGGCCGCTCCACACTCTCGCGAGAATCTGGGCGGAAATCTTGCCGACAATCTCGCAGAGAACCTTGTCGAGAATCTTGACAAGAATC
Organism: Rhysida immarginata; assembly: GCA_023313115.1. Classification (NCBI taxonomy): domain Eukaryota; kingdom Metazoa; phylum Arthropoda; class Chilopoda; order Scolopendromorpha; family Scolopendridae; genus Rhysida; species Rhysida immarginata. The sequence goes on from JAHWFO010011261.1 coordinate 1,384,684, forward strand.
TTGCCAAAATCGCGTGTGTTATTTAAGGCCGCTCCACACTCTCGCGAGAATCTTGCCGACAATCTCATGTGCTACTGAGTGTTCCTGCCTGTTCTCGCGTTCGCATCTCCTTTGTCTCGGGCAAAAAACCAACAAAAATCGGAGAACCCACGAGAACGAGGCGAGAACCCGAGAATCGGCTTCACATTCACGCTTCTTGTGTTGTTCTTGCTTTCTCGCGAGAGTATGGAGCGGGCTATGTAGGCGAGATTCTCTTATAAGCAGAGTGTTGCTGTGGTCTGTCTGAGCGGGTCTTCTAGTATGCAGAGTTCTTCTTGGGTGGCTAATTATATCATTCACGGCACCCAAGATTGGGTCCTTTTCAAACTTGGTCTGGTTACTGAGAATTTCTTACAATCGGTTTTCATGTGCCTCCTTCTTTCCAGGGTCTCAAACGTTAACAAGAGCAGACACACATTGAACCCAGTAGGAAGACAGGATAAGCAAGATAATATCTTTTTAGCAAGCGGGGTTTACAAAGTCACTATGGTGGTGTCTCTTTATCGGGTCTATGAAGAGATCCTTCAAAGAACACTTTGGCGAGCACCGAAGATCAACGGTGACGGAAGATCCATCTTCACAGACCATCTCATCAAGAGTTAACACCAATTCGGAACTACACAAGACATGTCCGTACTGAAATTTAAGATGGAACACAAGAAAATTATAACGTTTGAGGCTCTGGAAATAAGGAGGCACATGATAACAGACTGTAAGAAAATCCTAAAAATTATGCTGGATAAGTTTGGATGACATTGTATTTCACATCTGTTACTTTTGTTAATGCCCATTGAAGATGGTGTAACTGAAACGCTTTGGCAATAAACACTTACATATCCGTATCACTCTAGCTACCATTTTGCTATTCCAAGACCTGTTATTTAGCAAAATTGACCAAATGTGCAGCTGTAAGAAATTTGATGGTTTGGATAGGAGGAATTTCTGATCTGCAAGCTCGTCCCATTATTGGTCTGGTGTACAGCCTTGTAATACCATGTGTATTCACAATGCCCCAAATGGTAGAGGTAACGAGCGTGATACTCGTGGTTCCTGGCTCGAATTCAGGTTGTGGAATTTTACTTTCCATTTTTTTCCGATAATAAGTTTGACAATATTTATTTTCCCTAATCGCTCTTAAATGCTTACTGTGCGAACAGGAGCAGGGTTTTTAGAGTCTGAAATCATGTGACCAAGAAAGGTTTTTGCATAGCGTTCTAGTCCACTTGCAGAAGTCAACATGGTTGCCCAGAGTTGTATCACTTCGTATAGTCTTCTACGGATCTCTCTGTTGGAAAACAAATTGCCCTTTTCATAAGCTATTTGCAAGTTTCAACTCGTTAATTTCAAAATGTCAAATATTGATCCAATGTAACTCTTCTTATGCAACTGAAGTAATATCTTTATCTACACGGATTGGCCAGATTATTATGACCACCTGACGTTTGTAGGCAAATTAGCTATGAATCGTGCTGAAATTGCTAGAGGGCCAAACCATTATAAACGGTGGGATCGTTGAGTGAAGGGTCCTTAGTGCTGTTTCTATCAATAAAATTGGTAGAGACCTTACAACACAATAAAGGGAGAAGAGACTACAGGCTACATGCCCTTATATACAGAAAGGTAACGCGTCTGTTATCATATACCAATCCGTCTACAATTCAAAGGTTGGAGATTTCCTCTGTGCTAATATGTTTGTTATCCTCCCTTCTGATCCTACCTCTAAGTACCATAAATCGATCATCTCTGCTGTCAATAAATCCTCTCCGCTTCAAGTATCTCCGACCCCTCATTCCACTCAACCCCCGTCCACAGACCCTAAATGCCCTCATCAAAATCCATAAACCCAGTATGGCCATATGCCCTGTGGCCAATTATCCCCCTTCCCACTTCGTCACCAAATCCCTCTCCTTGTTCCTCTTCAACCTTAAACTATTATTTTATAATTACCTTTCATACTTCCGATATGTCGACGTCATCTTAATCATTTTTGATTCCCGCTCCATCTCACCCACTAATATTGCTAACATCTTCAACTCTTTCTCACCCCATATCCAATTCACCTTCAAGACTGAAGCTAACATGTCTTCCCCGTACCTTGACGTTTTCAAAACTAACGACCCCTCAAACCACTGCTTCTCCTTCTCTGTCTACCGGAAAACCACCACGTCCTCTAATTTGATCCATCACTCTTCGTCGCACCCCCCCCCCCCCATTCATAAACACGCCTCCCTACGTTTATCAACCGTGCCCTAAAATTAGCCCTCAGTCCCTCCTCTCATACCACCGAGTTCTGTGTTATCCATGCCCTCGCCTTAAAAAATGGATACTCCTCTTCTACCTTCTCCCGTATTCTCCAATGTAGAAAACTCGCTCTCCTTAACCCTAAACCCAGGGACCTATCCCCCCCCCCCTCCCCAAAAAAATGGGTCTCTCTACTTTATGTTAGTCCCCATTTCTCCCGTCTCTCCAAATTCCTTTCTTCCCTTGGCCTCCAAGTTTCCTTCCGTTCTTCGACCCCCTGTTTTTGCACCTTAAACCCACCTTCCTGTGCGAACACAGAAATCTTTTTTTTCCTGTTCCGGGGTGTACAGTTTGAATTGTGGATTCTGCGACAAGTACTATATAGGCTTATCGACCCGCAATTTCACCGTACGCTTCAATGAACACTTTTCCTCATTCAAGAAGGAAGACGGCAAGTCACACTATAACCTTACGCTGTCCTTCTATAGTCTGTCGCATCTTTTCCGAACGTTTCGACCACTGAAACACGTTGCATTCAAATGGCAATAACTAGGAAACTAAACAACATGTAAAAACTTGTAAATAGTCCATTAGACAGAAGTATATGACAATTGCAGTATTGCCAACCGCCCGTCGCTATGACGATCCTTTGCCGCGTAATTAAAAAAGTTCGGTTATTTTTTGAACAGACCTCGTATAAGATATGGAAGCTGAAGGCCTGTTCGAACACCTTTGCTGTCTGCAGTTAACAAGATAAAACGTCTCCAATTTGCGCAGGAACGCCAGGACTGGACAGTCGAGCATTGGAGAAAAAAAAAAAGTCATATGGTCCGATGAATCGTATTTGTTTCCAGTTGCATCATGCAGCCAGTGGGGGCAGTGTACGATTTGGTCCCATGGAACAACGTCCGAATAGCACAACATACCTAAGTATCGTTGATGGCATATCCCAATGGAGATGGCTTCTTTCAACAATGCACCATGCCACAGTGCTCGTATTGTGCAGGAGTAGTTTCAAGAACACGAGGGCGACTTTACCTTGCTTAGGCGGCCCCCACAATAACCAGATCTCAATCCAATTGAGCATTTGTAGGACAAAGTTGAAAGAGCCATCAGGCAGGTAGTTCCACAACCATCAAATCTCACGCAACTGGACAGTGCTATTCATCAGGCACAGTGTCGGATTCCTCGCATCACCTTTCAACATCTCGTGGACTCAATGCCAAGAAGAATCACTGGTCCAACGAAGTACTGATGAGGTGGTCATAATAATCTGGCCACTCAGTGCATATTCAATGCAAGCAATTAAAATAAACATGATCCATAGATGTGAACGAGTTGCTAGCATCAGTAACAAGCTACGGAGAACATGAATAGAAAGTGATTTCAACAAATGAAGATCCTTACGTCTATTCTTACCTGTATGGTTTTCCACTGCCAATCCAGTTTTTCTGAACACTTGTAGAATCCAGCATATGGAGCATTAACCTATTAATCATGCCCGAATACGGGATCAAATGTCGATGGCACCTAAAGAAAAAGATTCCTCTTGGTAGAACACAAAATATTAACGACTCAAGGCCAGCTCAAGATAAAGTGGGGCTGGTGCAAAATGTTCCATGTGCGCCCTACTTTCAAAACCTTTTTGTCGCTGAAAATCAAACCGCAGGGCATTTTGCAGCTGCACCGCTTTTGGGCTGGCTCTGGATGCACTAATACTATTTCGTTAAAGGAAAAGAGGGAAGTGCGATGCAATTAAGTTAAAGAAGTAGTGCAGCACAAAGCGTCTTCACTAATTGAATCAGAAGATATGTGGGTCATTACACAAAATCTGTTTCAAACTAAGCAATTACTTTAAGCTATGATATACGAGGTGCGATCCAAAATTTCCCAGATTAGAGCTGTATAAGCGACATCCCTCGAGTACTGGAGAATACAAATCGATGTTTGGTACAGTACCGCTAAACACCATAGAGCATTGAAAGCAACATGGCATAGCAAATCGGAAAATTGGAGGTACGGGCCCTGATAAGGTCCCTACATTTGAAGAGGAACAATGCCAAACAAATCCACGAGGACTTAGTGGCAGTTTTATGGTGACAATGCCCCATCATATGAGATAGTTGACGTTTCCAATGTGGTCAGAGAAGACGAACCTTGGAGCGAACATCCCTCCATCTGTGACACACCATAGAACAGATCATGGGTCAGATTTATTCATAACGGGGAACATGCATGGAAATTTATTTTTTTTTTAAATATCAATTGTTTTTTATAAATTTGGACACGCTGCACATGAAAATTGTGATCAAAAACGCCAATAACTTAAAAATTTATTAAATTTGATTTTAAAAACTCGAAACCACACTCCATTTAAAAACGATTTCAGATTGGTTTTCCTCGATTTGACGTCACGATCCACTTGCTATCCTATACTTCACGTTGTCGTACATTGAATAAGCTTCATATTTCACATCATCGCTTTCCTTTCGTCGTAGGTTTTTTTTTTTGTTATTTTTTTTTAATTAACAGAAAATTACTATGACCGATTCAGCATATCAAAAAGGACAATCTGATAATTTGCCGAAGATCGACGTAAGCGTTACGGATTTTGTTTAGAAGTGACGAATGTTATGTTTCAGCCCATTCACAGTACTCACCATCAAACCCTGCTACCCACTCCATCTGTAAACGAATGGTCTTGACCAACGTGAGCAATCATGCACTTTAACTAGGAGCATGCAAATTAACTTCCAATTACATCCACGTAAACTGTGCAATCAGTCATTAGTATCTGTCTGCGATTATGGCTGGCTACACGTTTGGGAGTACACCGACATGGTATTAATGTACGGCAAAGTGCAAGGGAACAGAAGAACTGCCTTTTACTGCCAGATGGGGATAGTGGAACTTTTAGCGATAGGCACTTTATTGCTGACCCGATCTTCTCTATCAAAAATAACTTCTTTTCTTTTTTGTTTCGGTTCATAACCGATGTTCTTGAACAAATAGAGTTCCTTCTACACTAAAATACTGAGTGAAGCAACGTTTTTCCGCCATTACGGCTTTTCATGAGAGGGATGAGGAATGCCACAATGAGCATGTGCGCGAAAGTCGTGCTAGAGAACTACAACACAAACATGAACATGGGAGAAAAAAGCCTGTGCTAGATATTTTGCAATACAAGACACGGTTCACGTAGGAACCGACGTCAGATTTTAGCAACACATTTGATCTGGTGCTCTTACATGCAGATTCCTAAACTCTCTAAGCATTTCCGTCATTTTGGTTCTGTATGTAAATTCGTATCACATTTTTCTAATTCCTTCCCAGTGGTCCTCTTTCTTGTCCTATCCCACCACATCATCTAATTCATTTCCAGGCTTCCATTTGTTCCCTCCAATACCTACTCCCCACCCACATTGTCTCTATATAGAGGGTGAGTCAAAAGTCTGTTACCCCTTCTTATCTTGGATACCAATGTAGTTACGTGTGAATGAATAGGAACTTGAGGGTGCTCTATCTGATGGAGCACTTTTCATCATCTCAAACATGCAAATTAGGACACATCCAAATTCTATCTCAAAAACCGTAAGAGATATACACAAAAAATTCCAATTGCACATTTGTTCCACAGCAAACTCCAAACAAAACAAAAACAAAAAGTTCACTAAAATCCGAAGAGCGGATCACCCACAATCCTCATTGCAAGCTCTGCAACGGGACAAATGGCTCTTCTACTGTTTGTTGCTTCCAAACAGTCATCTGATACTACTAAGTAAGTCTTTCCATCAATCCAGGTAGTGTGTTCATGTAATGTCCATGGCATAATTCCGCATGACATTTCAACGATGCCTGGTTGTTGCATGGTAATTTTACCTCGCCTCCCCAAAGCAGAGGACCATGTTGATCATTTCCTGGTTAGTATACTGTACCATCTTGCTTTGGTCCGATTTTTTCTCAGCTTCAACATGCCTTTTTATACCAATTGCACAGGTAACTGGTGACTTTATGGTAAATTGCAGAACTTTCCAGAACAGGATGAGGATGGCGCATGAAATAATTTGCATGCTTGGCAAATAGTATTCAGAAGAAAAAAAAAAACGCTTGGTGATTACTTCCGAGACTTGAAGCCAGAACGTCAGCTTCCTCTTTAATTTTTATTACTTATCTTTGATATTGATAACGAATATTGCCACATATGATGCCAAAATAAAATGACGAAGCATTAGGTTTGGTATACCCCTCAAAATTTAAGGAACCCAAAATAGTTTAGGTTTAACAATCATAAATACTTCTCAATCAAAACTTCTAGAACGTCTAATGCCGTTGTTTGAAGCAATGGCAAAACAGCTACAAGCATCATATCTTCTATTGTCTTCTGCGTACCAACCTGTAATAAAGGAGATAATACACTTACACGTCAAAATTAGTAAGGTCCCGTAAGCAATCGCATGACTACTTCTAATTTACCAGATCACTGGAAGACAAACTCAAAATAGTGCAAAGAAAACCCAAAATTGCACCTAAAGGAATATTAACAGGATACGGAAACGGGCAACTGAAAAAAAGAACGGACGACACTTATAAGAGAAGCAACAATTATATGAAAAGAATTTCTATATTTTTGCAACTGTGCGTTCACCTTAATATTTCTATCAAACAAATACAAAGCGTTTGATATAAACTCGACAGTTGCTGAAGTAACAGAGCAGGTACTGTCTCTTCTAGTAACAAAGCAGGAAGATTCAGAGTAGGCTGATCTTTAATGGTCCACACGATTTCTGCAACAGACGAAGATCAGAAAAGTTTGAGGGAACAAACAACAAACTGGTATTGAAACTGAATGCAATTTCACACGATTACCCTCGATCTCTAATCTCCGTAATAACTTAGAAACCGTCTCGTACAAGGATCCCAAAATCTGGTTGCAAAGATCTTCCCATTCTTGTTTATGACTGGAGGCGGAATGCCTGCCTTGATCGAGAGTACGAAGCAACACCAAGCAAGTAGCCATTTCCTTTTTTACAGCTACGTTATTAGAGTGAAACATTCCCAAAAGAAAGGGTTCTATTTCTTTCTATTAAAAACAAACGATACAACTTTTTTAAAATTTATAAGCACAAAACATTAAGGAACGTCATAACCAAGTACCGAAAGGCTAAACTGGTTGTCATCACATAAACCATTTGAAAACATCAGAACAGGTACCACTGAACAAATTTCGACTTGTTTGATATATTACATGTCACTGCATCAAATTCAACAGTCTTCAAACTTATTAATTACTCATGTCACCCTGTTACGAGTCATTTGACCTATTACCGGGTTTTGCAAAAGTTCTGTTACACCTGCGGATGCGTCAATATCAGGGGGTGGAAGCATCCACGCAGCAGGTGCTGTTGAAGACGTGGGCGATACCATAATGTAAACGTATATAGGTGGAATGAATGAGATTCGGATGCAAGGATATTGCGATGGAACGTAAAAGAATCGAGATCTCTTCGCTCCTTCGCGCGGACCACAACAAGTCCGACGTCGCTAGGCAGCTTGACGTCAGCCGGATGACTATCCACAGAGACACAGAGAGGCTGAAGAAAGGGGAAGACCTCAACAATCGTCCATGTGTAGGCAGACCTCGCGTTATCAATCGTGTGGTTGTCAGAAAAGCCTTCGAACGTGACCCAACTCTCAAAATGACACAGTTTGCAAAGAAAAACAAGATTTCTGTGGCCATGGTGTCCAGAGCCATCAAGGAAGAGGGTGGAAAGAGTTTGAGGCACGTAGTAAGACTTTTGCTGACGGATGGCATGTGAGAATAACGTCGGGAACGCTGTCACCACCTTCTCAACGACTCGAAGAGCCATGGCAATCGTATTGTCATCTTTTCTGATGATAAAACCTTCACGGTCGACCCGGTCTTCAACAAGCAGAACGACCACGTGGTCAGCTTTGGTCAGAACATCTTTGAGGTCAGCTATGTGACTACAACCAAGCACCTGGCCTCAGTGATGATGCTTGGAGTCGTGGCATCGAATGGCATGAAAATGCCGCCAATCTGGTTCCTGACCGGTTACAGGCTTAGCACGGCCGACTACAAGGACATCTTGACCAAGAACGTTCTGACCTGGGTGAAAAAGGTGACGGGGAATGCGGACTACGTCTTTCAACAGGACGGTGCCCCGGCCCACAGTGCCAAGAATGGTTTGGGGTCGAGCATGAACTTCTGGATGAAGGACTTTTGGCCTCCTCAGTTGCCTGACCTCAACCCTCTCGACTACAGTGTGTGGGTGCATATAGAGAGCAAGGCCTGCAAGATCTGTCGCAGCAACGTCGACGCTGAAAGCATTTGTGAACCGCATGTGCGGACTGCCATGAAGAAATATACATCTGTAAATTTGTCAGGCCTTTAGACCATGCCTAGACCATGTGCTTGCCGCCGATGGCAGTTACATCGATTAATATGCCTTGTGTACACACCAATATCAATTCTGACAATAAAAACCGTGTCTAACAGCATCACACGCGTAGTTATGTCATTTTTGCAGGGGTCCTCAGATGTGTAACAGAACTTTTGCAAAAAACGGTACATGCCTTATCTTAGCATGCGGAATATTGAAGTGGATGCGGAATGTTCTTTGCGTGGCAACAATGGGGCGGCTGTTAGAAAAGTAGGCCTCTACAGCATATGCAAGCCGTTTATTCATGCAATGCATTATCGCAACTAAAGTGAGAGGAACGTAACTTCCCTACCCACCCGTTTGAATGAGACCATCCCCACTGTTGGCAGACCAATCCACGCTTCATGCCACCAAACCCAAATCAGCAAATTATACTGCCTCTAAAACCATTATCTGATTGGTTGAGCTACTACCACAGCAGCCCAAGGTCCAAGACGCCGAACTTCGACCACCTGCTTCACCGGATTCAAATAAACGGCAGTTCACGGTGCGATGCTCCAAGCAGACGCTTCAGACATGCCAGAACCGCATGCCGCAAGGGATTTGTGAAATGGGGTTTATCTTATTATTGAAAATTTCTAGGGAATTTCACAATGGTACCATTAGAGCACGTGACAGAAAAACTCCTCAGTAATAGCATGAATCACCTTTCGGTACTTAATAAACTGGATGTGTCAAAATTTAAATACTCGTAATTGTCGACAAGGTCCACGAAACTGCAACAGACATTGACGCAAACATTTCAGCACTTGGATCTGAAAAGTTTGTGAGAAAACGTGTTTTAAATATTAAAGCGTCAAGAATTTTATAAAGCAGTAGTTAGCATAAAACTGATGCTTACTTCTTGATCGTGAGTCAGCAAAGACGTCACGAGACTTCCCAAAAGAGATGACGAATATTCCCTCGTAAGATCTGCGTTTTGAGCCACATAAAAGAGAAGATCTGACGTGATACCGCAAGACAACTTTAACACTTCTTTATCGGGATTAAACTTTGATAACGACATGAAAAATGAATCAAAACGTAAAAGTTATTCTTCCAATTTGATACTCAAGCATACTCAAACTCTTTATTGTACTCACAGTAATAATTTTTTGCAAGAGTTCAAGCCACTGAAGGCAATTATCACCGAAAATGGTTGAATTACATTGATTAACAATCAACTGAAGAACCAGGAGTGGCCTTGTTGAACTGTTTTATTAAAATGCAAAACAGAAAAAAATGAATTAAAACTGAAAATTATTATATAAAAAAAGAAGTTTTATTTACGAAGTTTTTATTGGTCATACGGCATTTAAAAATTTTTCGTTTAATATGGATACTTTGTTTTCGTCTATATACTACATTTTCGTTTTCGAAAATACAGTATTAGCATAAATGATTCATTGGGTTTCAAAGCACTGTTTATTTACAACTATGCGATTTACAAACATGGGCGATACGTGAACAGATACATTCTACAGATGTTCAATGTGTGCGCCCTTGGTCACCCAGCACACATCCAAATGGTAGCCCAGTTCTGTCTAAACGTTCACTAGCATGTTTCACGTCAATGTCCGTCACAGCAGCAGTGATGTTTTCCTGCAGTTCTTGCAGTGTCGTTGGCATTGGAGGTACAAAAGCTTTGTCCTTCACATAACTCCACAGGAAGAAATCACATGGTGTGAGATCTGGCGACCTGAGGGGCCATGGCAACGGAGGAACACATCACCCAGACCAGCACACCCTATCCAGCAATGTGGCAGTTCTCTGCTAAGAAAAGCACAAAGAAGTGTGCTCCACTGAGGTAGAGCCCCGTTCTGTTGATAGATGAAAGGTGAGGAGTCAGCAGTCAGTTGTGGCAACAACCACACAGAACCTGTCACAGTCTTCTCGATGAAGAAAAAGGGGCCATACAGCTTTGTCTTGGATGTGGCATAGAAGACATTCACTTTTGGCGAATCCCTTACCAGCTCCACACGGACATGCAGCAATTCAGTACCCCACACTCTCACACTGTGACGATTTACCTTTCCCGATAGATGAAAAGTCGCCTGAGCGATAAATATCAATGCCCCCGCAAAGTCATCATTCCATAGCTTGCTGCATTCATGTATAAAACTCCAATCGGCAGGCATAATCATCTGGAGTCGGATGTTGTAACAGTTGCAAACTGTTTGAAATGCAAACGCTGCCGCAAAACATTCCACACCATTTTGTGCTGCACACAAGGTTGATTTTTGTGGGCTGCACACAAGGGCCATCTCAGGCGCTCCACGATTTTCTCTGAGACAAGCGGTCGCCCCATGCTTTTTCCTTTACACAGATAACCAGTATCACGAAACTGGCAAAACCACCGCAAAATTCTCTGGTGACCGGGTGCAGCTTTTCAGTATTTACATACGAATGCACGCTCATAATCGACAAACACTTCCCATATTCTAACACACAAAAACTCTTCTCCTGCTTTGCCGCCATCTTGTAGAGTGCCGTCATAGCCCTGCCACCTAGTGTGCACGCGAGCGACGAGGCGGGCTTTTTAAACTTGCACCATCTTTATACGTCGTAAACTTGTAAATAAACAGTGCTTCGAAACCCGATGAATCATTTATGCTAACCCTGTATGTATCCTAACACGTCAGCTTCTGCTCACTGGGCCTATCGTCATTGTAGCCATCGTACAGAGAATTTTCATATTGTGTCGCAATAAGGCAGCCATACTGGAGCGCCAAGTCCTACGTAGTCAAGAAAACACTGGTGGTGCACCAATATGGTGGACAAATGACATTTGACGACGTCACTGAAAAACATCTGTATGTAAACTGTGGCTACAGCTTCAGGAGCTTTTTTGTCTTGCTTCCTTCCACCATGGTCATTAGGCATATTCGACAACTTAGATCTGACAGAATCTGAAGTGCGAAGCGTTCGACAACTGATTCTGAATGACTGACTGCTCAGAAAACGTGTTCGGCAGAGGGCTTGTGACGTCATTATCTAGTAATGTCAAGTTAGTCAAAAAATTCTTGACTGAGAAGTCAGAAAATTAATCCTTGATGTAGCCTCCGAAACACAGGGAGGGGTAAAGCTCACATGGTCACCCATCCAGTGACTAGCCATGCTAGGTGATGCTTAACTTCACTGAACTGGCTTGCTCTGCGAAAGCCCCCTAGACCACGGCCTCCTCCGTGGCAGGAGTTGTCAAAAGAGTGTACCGTGGCACAGCCATGCATTGTCGTTAACACAGTTTCAATGGGCTCGGACAGTGAAGATTTTATTACTAATCGCCATGTTTATTTTTAAGCAAGCCACGTTAGGCTTCTCAATGAACCTGCTAGTCATCTATTTTACAAGTCGATGCCGCTTCAATCTTCAAAAGTCAATCAGTTTTTGTGTTCGGCACTTTGACTCTGTCAGATTTGAGTTGCCGAAAACGCCAATTAAGTATCACTAGCTGTGCTGCCATTTCTTGCGAGTCGCTGTTACTATTGCAATCGTTCGCCGACCCATGATAATACGGATCAATCCGTGAAAAGCATGACAAGGGTCACAATCACGGGTACCTTGATAACCTGGATCAGTGATAAACAATGCCGTGATAAACTAGTATAGATGTACGTACAGCAATTTGAATGGGAAGCTGAAGAAATGTTTTAAGTTCTTTTAAGTTCCTTAAAGCCTTCAGTGTTATTTGAGATTAGTTAATGAGTTAATCTAAAAAATGAGTTAATCCTTTCATTCCCATACGCCCCCCGAATTTAAAATGCACTCTACCAAGACTTCGACTGCACTAAACTGTTCTTCAGTTTCTGCAAAATGCTTTTCATCGAATCAGAATTCTACATAAGGAGAAAATAGAAAATTAATCAGTTCAAGCAAATTAGCATCTATTTGGTAAAACAAAACACAAGCAATGTGACCTCTGATGCGAAAAGTTGCAGAGAATCTGCGCTTTCTAAGAAGAGCTGAAAACATTTTTTAGGTAATTTTGGGTCGTCAAATGTAGAAAAGAGCGTTGGCACGTCCATCGTCCTTTTTTCAAAATCCCTTCAATTCAGTTGTGTGGGATTTTCAAAATCTGCACACTCGCACACGACACGGAGCAGAAAAACACGTGGAGCAGCGTTTCCAACGGCGGCCGGCGAGTGGCGCTGTTTTTGGCGGAAGCCGCCAGCAGGAGGCGAGAATGACTTCCGTCAACAAGTATGGTGGAGTTGCCACACATGCAAGTGAAATTAAAGGCTGTCGAAGAGAGTTTAAAAGAATGGGAGCATCCGATAAACCCCAAGGCACCCTTGTCGTCGAAGCAGCGAGAAAGTATCGTGGAGTTAACGTCCTACGCGAACACGAGGCCTTTTCCAGACGGGGTAACAATTAACCTCCTCCTTCTCTTGCTTGTAAAGAAAGCTCAGTGGTAGCAGTAGTATTCATATTCTAGGTAGGAGGGACCGTAGCGAGTGGGTTGATGTGGATGATCATTGCAATTGTATTAACACACTATCTTCTGTCTTGTAATATACATACACGTAAATGATAATCCTTTTTCATCGTTGCGAGGATCCACGTTATATCATTTGATCATTACCCGGATGTTGCTATCCAAATCTAGAATGGGCATATCGCATATTAAGAGCAATGATCATTACCCACACTACTATGTCTACCGACAATTTTCGATTAATGTTAACTATCTGCACATCGCGCGATGACTGATCATGCGACCAAGGTAAATGAGTTTAAATTTTAAAAACTGGGGGGCTGTGCCCCCCAACCCCCCCCCCCCCTCTAACGATGTGCAGATCAGTTATATATAGTTCTTCAGTTAAGGGTTACATGAAACTTGTATGACCTCCCTCCCCCCTTCCAAAGGATAATAGAAAACAATAATAATAAGTACTGTGGGTGCCGCTTACTGCAATCACTTTGATACGAAGCCAAATTGATATCAATAGCCAAAGTGGAACTAAGAGGAATTTTTGAAAATTTACAACACTATTGTTTATTAGGTAATTATGTACCGGGAGTTTGGGTCATAGTCCCGACAGCCAAAATCCCGACAAGCCACAATCCCAAAAAAAACCACAATCCCGAAAAACTGAATTCTCGACAATCCCGTCAGCTATTATCCCGACAAACCAGAATCCCGCCAAATGTCAGCTTATTGTTACGTCATTTATTTGCATTGGCGTTTGTCCCAGCTAACAAAATTCCAGCATTGTTTGACATCTTAAAAGCTGAGATGCCTCCCGAACCGATGTAGTGAACTGGTTCGATGAAAATACATTCATGGGAGAATAAGACGCCAAATTCGTGGGCAGGTTATACATTCTACGCCTTTATTTCCACCCACACTGTAGTGTGTCGCAGATTCCATTGAGCTTGGCATTCCACGTACTACTTAGAATGCCGTAGAAGCCTGGCACAGTAGATGGGAGACATTGCTTGGCTGCAGTCATGTTGGTGTTTTTAAAATTATACAAGAGTTTCAAAAAGAACGAGTAGATTTAGAAGTGGAAAGTATTTTTCGCGGTCATCCATGTCCTATTCCGAAGAGAACTGTACTCGACAGAGAGAGAAGACTTATGGCAATATTTAGAGACAGAGTAAACTGACCATTGATGAATTATCTTAGATTAGTTACGAATTTTGCCACCAGAGGGCATTTTAATAACAACATAACCTGAAATTGCAAGATGGCATGTTCCACATGTTCCATATGGCCATCATTTTCAGATACCATCCGAAATCGCAAGATGGCATTTTGTTCCACAGCTGACCGAAGTGTGTGCGATGAAATGTTGTCTTTAAGATCAGGTAACGTTTTTGGATTGTCACGACTTACCACACGTTTCAAATGTCCACAAAGACAAAAGTAGCATGGAGTGACATCTGGGGATCGGGCAGGCCACACATGATGGAAGTGATGGTTGATGATGTTCTTCTGTAAAATGTCATCTAAGAAAATCCTTAACACAGTGCAATGCGTGGAGGAGCTCCGTCTTGCAGAAAGATTGTGTGTGCACGGCACTGACGGGCTTGCAGAGCCGGAACAATTTTGCTGCCCGGTGATCGAGCATGTCACTGGACCTCTAGAACTTAACCCCTGAAGGAGTACGGGCCAAGATTAAATGGTGCTGTAAATCTACACCATACTTTTGAGGAATGCAACGGAACCTCTAAGAAAGCGTGCGGATTGTCTGGTTCCCAATTGTGGCAGTTGTGTGTATTCACTGCGCCGTTCACTTGAAAATGCGCTTCGTCTGTCCAGAGGATATTCCACGGCCATTCTGCATAGACTTCAACGCGAGCAATAAACTGAATTCAGAACTGGAGTCGATCATCACAATCGTGTGGAAGCACCAGCTCCACAAGTGAAAGCTTGTATGGATAATATCGAAGGATATTTCGCATGATCTTATGGACAGTTGAACATGGCCTATCCAATGCCTGTGATACATGCTGGACACTGGTGCTACCATGGGAATTTGCAGCTCTGCCCTCTTCCACCTGAAGCAAAATCTTTTGTAATACGTCTGCAAACACTGGTTTTCTTCCTCTGCCAGGATGAACTGACAATGATCCTGTTTCTTCAAATTTCGTTATCATTTTTCATAGCTCTTTCACATTAATGGGACCTTTCTGCATCCCCTTCAAAGTCCGAAATTTCCATAGACCAGCTAATACGGAATTATTATTTTGGTAAAACAATTTCACTAACAACGTGCGATCTCGTAAACTTAGTGTCATTATGAGCAGCATATGCATTGGACACGGGATCTCTGCAAATGCTCCTAGATTTTATATGTAATAGCTGCTGCCTGACGGCGCATAAATTTACTGTTTTACTACAGGTATTCGACGTAAAACATCCTCTGGTGGCAAAATTCATAACTAATTTTTTTTCCCTGCAGAAACAAATTCCCATCCTTTCATTACGTCCTCCACCACATTTTACACTTTCTGATGACTGGTTTCGCCTGTAGGCAGCTTTGCAATAGGGTGATTTTCACTCGCAAGTGACTTCGTTTAACAGCACCATTGACATCAACAAGTCTCTCAGTTCCCATGCTGCGCCATCTAGTGGAGAATATAGTTACCATTAGCTTCTTGTAACCGGCTGGGGGGGGGGGGGGTAACTCCCCCGTAACCAAACTGGTTGGGGTATGTATATTTTTATCGTAAGTATTCTATTATAATGCGATCTCTTGTATAATGCGATCCCATTTTCAGAACCCAAAAAGTCTATAAAAAAGACAGGCTGCAGTGGCAGGGTCCTCGCTGTATTCCTGAATACGCTTTACAGTACTAAATACTGATCACACATGTAATACTGTCTTCAGTTAAGCACATGTTTACTTTTAGATGTTCAAAATGTTGGCCGTTTGGCAGCCAGACACATAACAGAATGACGAGCGGTCACTGCAGCTACGTCGGTCATTGTTTCAATGGAGATCGCTGCTGTAATCTCCTGCCGAAGGTCCTCCAGTGTGCACGGCTTGATCTTTCACAGTTGATAGATCCTCCAGCGTTGATAGGCTTGATCTTTCACAGTTCCCCAGAAGAAAAAGTCCATAGGTGTTATATCTGGCGACCGTGGAGGGAACTCGATGGGCTCTCTTCGTCCAATCCAAAGTTCCTGCAGATTGTCATCCAGGAAAGCTCGTATGGCTAGGTGGTAGTGTGATGGTTGCATTGAATACTAAGGCCACCAACACTGCTTAATATGTTTATAAATACGTATATATCAGTAATGTTTAAAGTGAAATTTTTTTCGCTGTCTCTGCAGCTTCCTGTAGATGATGGTTCCAGTTCTTCTCATTTGCCTTTCACGATAAAGCAAGAAACTCAAGGAGATTTGCCCGACCATTTTCTAGATCTACAAAACAGAAAAGTTTCTATAGAAAATGCACAACAGGTAAGCGTTTGATTTTGAAATAATAATCGACAAATCGTATTTTTTTGTGAGGGCGTAGTGTGCTTTATGTTAGACAAGAAATAATTCTATCCTTCTTGTATTCCAGTTTTATACGTGGTTTGCCAGAGTGGAAGAGGATATTATTGCAGAAGAAGATAACGAATACAGGTAGTTTATTATTGGAAGATCTTGAACTTTAACCTTGGTTGTAGGGCCTTGCCATTTTGTGGATTTTCCCGACATGCGGAATTCCAAAATGTCAGATTTTAAAAAAATTAGATATTTTTTGAAATTACACTGACTGAGCAGAACTCATGGGATTGCAGCTCACTGATTCACGATCGGACACCACGTGTGTTCCGCGTTCCCTAGAGGCCTACTACCTGGCAGCCACAGTTGTGTTTGAGACCTTGTAGGAAATGGCAACGTCGTCATGAATTGACAGCATACAAACAGGGAATAGTGGTGGGTGCCCAACATATGGGAAGTTCGATTTCAGAGATCATGCATTCAGCTTCACACATTCAACTGTATCTAGGGTGTACCGAGAATGGTTCGAGGAAGGCTTAACAGTCCACAGCAGACACCATACAGGGCATCCAGCCACCCTCGATGATTGTGACCGGTGATCCCTGGGACAAATGGTCAACAGAGACAGGAGGGCCACAGTGCTACAAATCACGGACCAATTCATTGTCTTCCGAGCTAGAAACGTTTCCCAGTGGACAATCTGTAGGAACATGCGTGCCCTCGGCTATGGGAGCTGTCGCCGTACGCGGGTCATCGGACACTCCAGCGGATGGACACTGCAAGAGTGGCGTAACGTCATATGGTCGGATGAGTCACAGTATCAGCTGTTCCATGTCGATGGGAGGCAACATGTATGGTGCAGAGCTCATGAAGCAATGGACCCATGGTTCAGGTCTGGGCGTGTTTTCCTGGTATGGAATGGGCCCCTTGTTCTTCTAGAAAACGCTTTGAATGGTCAGTGGTATTGTCAACTGCTCGGAGACTTATCTCCACCAGTTTTTGGCCTTCCAACACCCGACGACCTTGCCTTGACTGTATGCCACCGCATTGCTCCAATGTTGCCCGAGAATGGTTCAAAGAACATGCAGGGGAGGTCCAGTGCCTGGACTGGCCACCCCAAAGCCCTGATATGAACTCTATCAAGCATATCTGGGATGGCAATGAACTCTGGCTCCGTGGGCTGGAACCTCCACCCACAAACAAACGCAATTGGCTACCGCTCTGTAGACTGAGTGGTGTCATCTGCCTCCGGAAGTGTACCAGGGGCTTGCAGACTCACTTCCACGCCTTATCGCTGCTCTCCACAGGGCCAGAGGAAGCCTGACCAGATATTAGGTGACTGTCCCATGAGTTTTGCTCAGTCGGTGTAGATTTTTTTCAATAATTTAAACATCTGAGAAGTGGCGTAGGATAAACTACGTTCAAATTCAGTCTGTGGAATTTCCTGGCTACTGGAATGCCGATTTGCAGAGGGGCGACTGTATCTTTCTTTTTTTTTCTCCCAATTTTACACACAGGCAGTTTGTAGACCAACTTGAAGCAAATCGCCAACAGTGCCAAAGTTTACTCGACGATGCTCTTACCACTTTATCGCAGCTTTCTACCCTTCATAAGCTATATGGTGTGGTCTCTAATAAAACTAATTCTCTTCACGAAGCGTGTGAACAGTTGCTCCATGATCAAGTGAGTATGATATTAACGTTTAAGTATTTCTGAATTTCAACTTTATTCGCTCTTAAAACCTAAATGCTAAGAAAATTGTTCTTCCTCTTTCTTTTCATACAGACAAAACTGATGACGTATGTGGAGAGTATAAACAATAAATTAGCCTATTTCAATGAATTGGAAAAAATTTCTCAGGTGAATACTAAATTATGCTTTCTGTTTAATAAATTGATGCAGAGATAATTAAAATTATTAATAATCTTTCAGCGATTAAATCTACCAACTCTCTCGGTTTTAAGCGAGTCCTTCGTTCCCATCCTAAATCGACTGGATGAATGTATAGAATATATGATTCAGAATGTAAGTATTACTTTATCTGCCCTTATTACAATGAATCGTTTAAACTGTCTAATGTTAATTTTGTTGAATTCTTTTGTTTATAGCCTAAAATCAAAGACAATTCCACGTATTTGGCGAATTTTAGGCATTGCTTAGCTAAAGCCTTAGGAATGGTTCGCACGCATGTTATCTTGACATTGGAAAATGCAACTCAGCAAGTTCTTCCAAAAAAAGTATGTCGAGTTTGTTTTCAGTAAATGTTTTTTTATAATTCAACCTGTTTTACTTCTTATATACAGGGTGCGTAAGGTATTTGAGGACACAGGAATGGATGGCCGACAACTTCCATGATCACGTAACCCCTAACCTTTGGCCTCTTAACTCCCCTGACCTGAATCCGTTGGACTACTATGTACGGAGCGTTGTGGAGAGAGAGGTCAATGAACACCCCCATAACACCAAAGGTGAATCGAAAGCTGCCGTTGTTCGAGTAATGACCAGTATGAACCATGACCGTTTGATTCGCGCATGTCGACGATTTCGATCTCGCATTGAAGCAGTTACAGAAGCTGAAGGCGGATTCGTTGAATAGCCATATGACAAGAAGGTTTCTTGTGTATGCTCATGATATGTTTCGATAATAAAGTTATCTCGACTTTTATCTCTGTTTTCTTTCTTGACGTGAATCTGTCCTCAAATACCTTACGCACCCTGTATTAATTTTCACTATATTACGGATGGTCCCTTCTCCTTAACTTAGTCAATTTTGAACACCCCTTCCCCAGCAATGGATTGGGCCCAAGCCTATGTATATCAGTTGGTGTATCAATGGGCATTTCATAAATATTTGTTCAGGAAACAAGTGCAAAAAATTCACAGCACAACTAGAAAAATTAATGATTTTTCGAGAGGGTTTGTATGAGCACTTTCCTGACGTACGATAAGCCACTCATGAAAAGTTACATCAGAAGAGATCCCACCCCAGCTGTTCATCTGACAGTGAAAAAGATCAGGAAGATGGTAGCACAGGAAAACCCTCCGACACAGAAGGCCATGGCTCAGAAGGCAGGAACATCTGTGTCTACAGTAAACCACATAATTAAACACAACTTAGGCCTGCGCAAGTTACAAAGAGCCAGGTTCATGCTCTTAATGAACGTATCATCCGTGAACGCAAACCAACATCCGCAAACTCTATGAAGGCTACCTTGCAGGCGAGAAATGACAGTTTGTTATCACATTGATGAAGTGTGGGTTTACTGTCCAGATTGTGATAAGGTTCGGCAGTTGCTGCTGTCCAGCAGATGTGAAAGGCCGGACTGATTGGGTGCACAAATGTCGTGAAAGTTTTCTGAAAGACGTCATGGTGGTGGCAGGGTACTGCTGATAAGGATGGTTACAACTTCGTCAGGTGGAGAAAAATGCTAAGGTGAATGAAAATGACTACCAGGAGAACATTTTGAAACCTCTTTACACGGAGGAGATCCCGCCGTTGTACGGAGAGGAGAGCAACAAAGTTTGTGTTCATCAAGATAAGGCATCGAGCCACATCACGTGCTCAACACAGTATTTCATGGCGCAAATGGAAGAACAAACGGGCATTTGTGCAATACCCTTCTCTGCTATCCCTGTCAAGTCATCTGACGTCTCCCCAACGAACTTTTGTGGCTTTGACCTTCTCAAAAGGGGTTTCGGAAGGCGTTGCCTCAAAACTATCGCTGGACTTGGAAAATGTGCCAAGAGGTATGGAACGAAATTTCTCTCACCATCCTGCTAGAATGGAGATTACACTGCCAGGCTATTGCCATGAATCAGGGGAAACAGTGTGAACATAATCGGTGGTGAAGTGACCATCATCCAAAATCAGCTAAGTTAAGGAGAAATGACCCTCTGTGCATAAAAATAATAAATATTAAATAACAATTCACTGGTGGCAATTGAAAAACGAGAATGATTTTAACGCCATGGCGGATGTGTCCCTCTCCCTCTTGGTTTTGGTAATTATACGAACTTTATGAATACCTGTCGTAAATTTTGCATCCTGTGTCGAAAACATCATCAAGCTCGTCCTGATCCCTTTTTTAGACAACATTTGACATGTATTCCAGCAATATTCTGCCTGTCCACATGCATTCGATCTTCTCTGGCCACCACGCTCACTAGACCTTTCTAGAATCGAGCGTATGTGGGATTAGATCAGATGACATTTCATCCATGCCCACTGCCTGCGATTCAAGATATGGGTAAATGTTCAGGCTTGCATTACAGCAAGGAAAGTGGGGGGGGGGGGGGCTTATGTATTTTAAAGGACTTGGAATATAAATTCTCCGCTTTATGTCATCCTCCCTTCTGGATGTTTGTTTTTCATTTGTCACTAGTGTAAATTATTATAATAAACTACTAAATATGTTTTTTTCTTATTACGATCTATTAAGAACAACAGTGGTTCTACTACCGGCGATAATGTGTTTACCCTTTATTACGGAAAATTTCGAACCAATGCACATAAAGTGAAAGCACTGATGGAGCAGATCGAAGAACGCGTGGAGAATCACCAAGAGTAAATGCGGTTTTTAAGTTTCTTTAAATTTGGAATTAGTGTGAAATTTAAATTTTTTTCGTCTTTAGCTATCAGCATCTTGTATCCGATTGTCACCAGTGCTATTTTCAGCAAAGAACGTCACTGATGAATCCCAGCGTCACTGCAACCATTGGCGAATTATCTGTAAATCACGAGCGGGACCATTGTGCTTTGGTATTTTAATGGATATCCTGAAATATGTTTTATCCGTGCATTAAGGTAACTTGGTGTGTTTTAATGGAGATTTCTTTCACTCGATGATGTAGGTGAGAAGTGGCTGTGCCCTTCTGTTACATGTGTGTGAAGATGAATATCAACTGTATTTTCAGTTCTTTACCAAACATTCTCCTCAGTTGGAGTAAGTATGAATGCCGTTTTCCATGCTCTATTATTTCATATATTGCAAACAAAGTAAAATATAAATATAGTCGAGCCCCATTATTATGAAACTCAGGGGGCCCAAATACGAGGGTTGTACCAAAAGTAAGGTTCCCAATGAGCTACAGCCTCGAGGGAGGGTGCTAGGCTAAATCCGACAACAGTGCCGTGCGCAGTGGTTCCCGCACTCTCGAGCGATTCGCTATGGCGCTCAGTGTTCGCTTGGCAGCCGTCAGAGATGGAAGTGTTGATCGCCGCTCCCGCCAAGTCCGAGGTTCGAGCAGTAATCCGGTTCCTCCACGCAAGGAAGTTACCGCCCGTGGAGATTCATCGGCAACTGACTGAGGTTTATGGTGAAAAATGCATGTCCGTTCAGCACGTCCGAAAATGGTGCAGGGCTTTTGCTGAGGGCCGCACGGAAGTTCACGATGAAGAACGGAGTGGAAGACCGCCGGTTTCGGATCCGATTGCCCAGAAGTTCAACAGTGAGCTGCTGAAAGATCGGAGGGTCACTGTCCGTGAACTTGTTGAACGCATTCCTGAAGGTTCCCACGGCACACGCTTCCTCAACGGATTGGCGGGAGACTTCTTCGACTTAGGAATACAAAAGCTGGAGCACCGTCTTCAAAAGTGTGTCGAAAAAAATGGAGACTATGTTGAAAAATAGACAACAGTGTAAGCTTTTCAACGATGTATAAATTAATAACAATAAACAATGTTTTCTACTTGTAAAAAAATATGGGAACCTTACTTTTGGTACAACCCTCGTATCTGTTTGTATTATTTTTAGCAGTCGCATACGCTGAGGGTTTTGATTACGTTTTGTTTTGAAAGGTTTAGGGTTTTTTTTTATATATTTCGTTTTGGGATAAGGGATTTAATTTTCCTGTTTATGCTTTTTTTTTTTTTTTTTTGTGGGGAGGCAGCTAGAACCCCTTCTGTTCCGAGCTTCTTCACTTTTCCCATGTTTTATGTTTAATTAATATTAGGTACGATAGTAACAATGTGTGTATTAAAGATAAGATCGTAGTCGTCTATTGTTTATCTTGAGAAAACATTGCTGGATGCTGTAACAATGGATCAGAGAATGTCCGTGATTCCGGTTGTTGTGGCATCATTTCTGCGGAATGATGACAATCTTTGCGTGTGAGGTTTAAATATTCGAGTTTTTTTTTTCTGTTACCCACCATCCTGAAGAGAGTAAGGAATGACTGCTTCGCAGTAAAAACAGTGGGGCAATACAACTAAGTCTTGTGATAATCTAAACGCAAGTAGAATTGTTACAGGTTTCGGTGGAAATTCCAGGCTATTATCTAGCACATCGGCATAATGCGTCTTTGACTGTCTGCAAAAGGCTAGGCCCTGAATAGTCTGCATAGATCATCGATGTGTTCGGAATACATATTGGAATTGGCTGCCATCGCAGTGCAGAACAGGTGCTCACATGCCGTCTAAGATAAGAAACTCTCGCTGCAAAAATAGATGACAGCATTGGTGAGACCTTTCCTTGGTGTTTTTTGTTTTGTTTTCAACATTGGTTTTTGAGTTGTCCACCCATGACTCCGTCAATGAGACAAGTTGATGCAAGTTTGCCTTACCTGATCCTGTGGTGGTTTGAATGTCCAACGCGTAATTGCATTCTGTTAACCTCGTGTGGTATATTGGCGCCTCGTGTATTTTAATGAATATTGACTGCATTATTATGTTCAGTAATTCACGGTGTAGTCCGTTATTATATGGCTAGTTTAATGCTAAGTAAAATAGTCTTTACAGTCATCGGCATATGCCGGCATTTAATGTGAAGCCATGCTAGCTATAAGTAGAAATTAGTGCTCTTGCGCCAGTCGGGTTCCTAACACGAGCGCCGTTATCAAGCAGTGGAGGCGCGAGTGGTGGTCCAGTTCGTTGCTGACGTGGTAAGTCTAGAGTTTAAGGGGTTACCTGCCTTTCTCCCTGTTCTGATCCCACATAACTGCTGGTTGTGGTGCAGCTGGGTGTGGAATTCGCAAAAAAGGAGGGCGACGCGTTCTCGGCCACTCGTGTCAGTCCAGTGTATCGATACTCGTGTCAAGTTGCTGTATTGTGTGACACGTTATGTGGTAAAGGCCCGTGCAGGCTGGTGACGTCAATTGTCACTGGATCTTACAGCGAGCATATGCTCTTATCTTCCTCGTTCTGGTTTTACTTATCGGAACGAGAAGTTTGATGCAAAGGATGCTCATGGAGTTAATGTAGAGTAAATATAAGTATCCTACAGGGGCAGCTATAGAGAAGGGTGAATTGTGAGAGGTTAAGTAATTGCCCTGGGGTTCCTTCGGGTGTTTCTTTTATTTTATTTTCGTATTGTGTGGACTTTGGTTTAAAAAAATTCGCATTAAATGATCAGTTTTGTATAGAAATTGTATACTTGGGACAAGACCAAAGAAACTTTTATAAAAAGCTGGATTTCGCATTAAAAGGTTTCATAAAAACAGGGTTTGACTGTATGAAAAAAATATCTACTGGTACATGGGTTGATCAAGGCAGAATGAGACTTTCAGGTGTAAAAATAAAACCTTTTGTCTGTACCTTGTAACTAAATTTACTTCCTTCACTTCTTCATCGCTGCCTAAATCCTGGCCTCCCAAGAATTCTTCCAAGTGCCCGAAATGATGAAAATTGCTTGAAGTAAGGTCAGGAGAGTACGACGGATGTAGCAGTTTCTCCTAATCCAGTTCTTGCTGTACAAATAGTGAGTGGGTGGGGCTGGGTGAACAGTAAACTTTTGAAAAAACAGATAATGGCGAGTACAGACCCCAAATAATGTAAGCAGTCCGACTGGTCTTGTAAATTTCAACCAGTTTCACCCATTCATTCACCAAAAACTTCATCACAATACTCTGTGAAGCCTCTGACTGGTCTGAACATGTCAGTACAATGCGGTAATAAAGTCCTGGTTTGCCTTGAATAATCCATGTACAGGGTGTCCCACAAAGGACTCCCTGATTTTAAGAGTAAATATCTTGGAGATCAATAGAGAGTGAAATAAGTGGCACGTTTATTTCAAAAGCCGTAAAATCTGATATGGATATTTCAAAATTAGTTACAAATGTTGCCAACAGGTGGTGCTGTACGTATCTTAATGAAGGAAGTGGATGAAGCATATATTTCCATGGAGCAATTTGTTTTAAATCGCAGTCCTACAGCAATAATGTGCGGTTTTCAATCCAAATTTAAATTTCCAATAGGTTCTGATGCGGATTGTTTTCGTACAGTGCCACCTGTCGGCAACATTTATAACTACTTTTGAAATAAACATGCCACTTGTTTCATTCTTCTCTCGATCTCCGTTTTCGAGATATTTACTCTTAAAATCAGGGAATCCTTTGTGGGACGCCCTATGTTACAATGATATAAGAGATTATATTGAAATCATCGTCTGTTGATGGTATAAAAAATTAAAGTTGCTTTTATTATTTTCCTTTTGACTTGTAGCCAATTTCTCGAAAGCTTATGTAATATTTTATATGATGTTCTAAGACCATTAATTATTCACATACATCATCTTGAAACATTAGCGGAACTTTGCAGTATTTTAAAAGTAAGTTTATCATTCATTAACAAATTATCAGAGTTTGAATTAAATTTATTTAAATATGCGCAATGTTATTAATAGGTTAGGCTTTTGATTTAAATAAAGTTAGATATGACCGTAGAGTTGTCCTTTAATGATGTTGTTAAATGTAACAACTTGTTTTAAATGTGGTGAGTCAGTGTAACTTGCGGTTGATGAGCTTGTTGTTTATTTGCAGATAGAAATGATTGAAGAACACGTTAGAAATAATCGTAAGCATTAAATCATATTACCATTCATTTTTTGTATAGTTTTCTTTTTTGTCATTATCTTTTGCGTGTTCAGTGTTTTCAAAGATGAAATATCCAAATTTTCAAAGTGCATTTGATTGAGCAGCATTATTATAATGAAAGCATTTTACGAATGATTTAGACTCTTTATTACTTATTATAAATAAGAAAACAGTGAGGTGACTCTTCCCCCACTCTTACTCTCCCACCCTTTAGGCATGTTTCAAAACTCGAGTTTGAGATTTCCATTTCAAATCTCAATATGTCGTGTTGGTGATGCGCTAAATTTGAGCGGTACTCATTTCCTATGGTTATATACAAAATACTAATGCCATGATGTGCTTCCAAATTAACGCCATCTCTTGGTGCTCAAAGTAAATTCATGCTAATTTCTAGAGATTACCATAGAGGAGAAATAAGATAGAGCGTGCAAAATGTCGCTTTCTCCACTACTTTCAACAACAGTTGCTCTAATAGAAAATTATATTTCTGAAAAAGCTAAAATACAACATCGTAGTATTGTCTAGCGCCGCTTTGCTCTCACCTGTCCCCAAATCGTAGGTGGCTGTTTCGCCTCGATGCTGGCACCTGAAATCGCTCACTGTGCAAACGAATGCTCTATCTTATTTCTCTTTTATGATGGTTACGGGAATTCGTAATTATTATTGTTAGGATAATATAAAAAATTTTGGCTTAAAAAAGCACCTAAATTTGTGGGACCGTATTATACAAGAGGATAATATTACCGCTACAATTGACAGTAACGGCGGGAGGGTCAAATGAACTTCAGGCTGACGAACTTCAAACGAAATTAGCGTATAATATATATCACAATACTTTAAGTATACATTATATGCAATGTACAGTTCATTATACTGGACATTAATTCATTTTTTATTTGAATTTCCAGTCGCCTAAAGCTAATATGAAAATAACTTCTCGAAAAGGTGTCAACTTCAAAACTGTTCAATCTGATGAAGTTGATTTTGTCTTGTTGCATTTCTTCTGATCATGTTTCATTTACTGATTTAACAGATGAATATTTAAAAGGCTCCAAAATTAAATTGCTCTTGTCTTTACTCAAAAGTGAATACTGTACAACGTAAATATCAGCAGATGGAACAGTAATTTCTTCTGGTTTTTCTATATACTCTTGTATATTTTATTTATCATGACAAGTCAAAACTGGGGATCGCATTATACAAGAGGATAAAAATTTTATTTTTGGGGGGGCTCTAAAAGTGGAATCGCATTATATAAGAAGCGCATTATAGTAGAATAATTATGGTAGTGTGTATTTCTGGATAAGCGATTCGTAATAGTTCATTATTTTCACTCGTTTCGACTGGGGTGCACATCCATGACCAGACATGATCACATGCATCCAACGGATGATTTTTAAAATTATCTTCCTCTAACGTCTCTTCAGAAATTTTCACTAGTCGGTGACGTTCGTTTGTACCAGGCAGTTTTGCTGTCTTGAAAGCAACATTTTGAATAGACTGTATAGAATGCTTGCTGCTTCAACACTTTAGCTACACTGTGATGTTTCCAATGATGATGTGGTAGATTTTCTCCCCCGCCTGTTGAGATCTCCTCGGATTTTGAAACGCGGCTCGTCTCTCATTCCCCACCCTTTCTCTCCCCATTCCCCCTCCTCGCTCATTCTATCTCTCCCGCACCCTTTCTTCTCTCTCCCTCCTTTTTCCTCCCCTTCTCCTGCCCCTCCTTTCTCTCCCCTTTAATATATTGCTTTACTTAGGCCTCTTACGCACCGTCAACTGGTTGCCAGCACTGATTTACGTATGTGATTTCGTAAACCTGTCACTTGTCGGAGGCCAGAAAATCAAGAGCAACGCATTCAGCAACTGGAAAATTGCCCAACTGCTGGGGTTGCGTGTTTCTATTGACGTCTGTGCACTGTGCGAGCGACCACCCTTTCCTGATTGTGTTTTTTGTTTATATCTCTGAAATCTGAGGACGATGCAAATGGTGTGGCTTCTCAAGGCCCCATGTTTCTAAAGTCCAGCACCTTGATTTATTATGATTTATGAAAATAGGCTCTGCAATAGCATTTTGTATGAGGCATATCGCTTTTTCTTGGTCCTTGTCATCATCCTCCTTGTTTCCTTTCATTTTAATTTATTATCATGGTTTTGCAAGTCCTTGAAAAAAAATTTGTAATAAATAATATCATTCAGCAACTATATACTCTGCATCCATCTTGAAAGAAAGCCAGCCTGATGCTGAACGTCGATACGAAAGCGAGAACAAACGAGAGCGATGTGAACAGTGGTTGTTGTTTGTTTACCCATTTGGTCTCCCGTCTATGGTTTCCTATTGTTTCTGATTTTTCACAACCACAGTTTCCGGCAACTAGTCGACAGTGCATAAGAGGCCTTAGTTTGACCTCTCTCCTATTCAAAGAACAATCAGATGCGCCCTACAAGCTTGGACAATTTGAAACAGCCTATGTTTAGTTTCATTTTATTTTTAAACAAGTGAAATTGATTTGTCTCTATATTTGAACGTTTCCATGCCAAATGTTAATAATGCCACTTATTTCCGATTTACTAGCTCAGACGTTGGCAGCATTTGAAAACGTTGCCATACAAATGCTGCAAGACGTACAAGAACGTTTAGTTTATCGTTCCTATATTTATATTAAATCGGACATCTTAAGCTACAACCCTGCTTCTGGTGATCTTGCTTATCCTGAAAAACTACAGATGATGGAGGTAGGTGCGAGCTATCGGGCAAACTAATATTCAGTTTTTAGGAAATTGTGTTGACGTGATTATGTTTTTCTAGAGCATTGCCGAAAGCCTTCAACAGCAGAACATTAGTTTAAGCCGTTCAGAATCTCGCTCATCCTTAATTTCTGTTGGTTCTACGACAAGTCAGGAAGTGGCTGCCATTAATGCTTCTGTTGATCAGAGCAGTGATATTTCATTAACAAAGAGCAGGTTTTCCATACCAAGTAAGGAACTGCTATGTTGTTCTTGCTAAATGAACCTTTTAGTGCGAAGGGTTATTTGTAGTGCCTGTTTCGGTCATATATTTCTTTTGTATCGACATCAGTGATATACACTATTCGACAATAATGGAACGGATGATACGTAGTTACGGGAGAAGTGATTATTTAATTTAATGTCTTGTTGGATCTCCGCATGCTGACATTATACTTTCTACAAGGTTTCGATAAACAGCTTCAGGTATTTGAATCCTTTATTGCTGAAAGAACCTAGCCTGATTTTGGATGTGGTCCCTGGGCCTCACGTGACGTTCCAACTGTCCCATAAAGGTTCAGGGCTCCAATTGGGTTAAGGTTACGTGTCTTTGGAGACTATGGAAGACAATTGACATTCATGTTTGTGTGCTACTATCATGATGTGGCGCATTATGATCTTGAAAGTAACAATCCTTGCTACTAAAACGTTTCCTTAGTGTAGGAAGCACCCGCTTGTCCAAAATGTTCTTGTTTACCTCAGAGTTCAAAAAGCCTTCAACCTCATGCAAGGGTCCCAAACCATGCCATGAAAAACGCCCCCGCCAAGACTCTATCAACACCAAACTTCATGGTTGGAACGGTGCACTCGGGTAAAAGGCATTCATCAGAGCTAAATATACCCATCCAACTGGAACAGACGGACTGCACAAAATGTTTTACCAATCTTTGACAGTCCAATGTTGGCATTCCAGGCACCACTGGAATCTAGCAGCCTTGTGTTTAGTTAGATTGCGGTTTGGAAAGAGTTGTTGATTCATGTTGCCTGTTGGGACTCCTTGTTGATGATGTGGAGTAGGTTCTTGCAACTTTTATGAATCTCGTGCTTCAACACCTGCCGGTCGCATTGAACGAGTTTTGGGGGTCATCTGACGTGGGGTGTGTTCTAATGCCCATAGTGTTCCATTATTTCATGAAGAGATGTGTGTGCAATGTGGCATCCGATTTTCCTTCGTTTGGCCAATCTCCACCTATGAGCAACATTATCGCACCAGGATTATCTAAGTCACATCAGCTGTTGACATGATGGGTTCCATGTAAATTATGTGGTGTCCGTTCCATTATTGTAGGGTTATTTTATTGCCTTTATGATGTTTTTAAACTTTTATATCTCAGGGGTAGATAGAAAAGAAAACCTTAAAATCTGTGAGTACTTCATAAGTAAAAGAAAAAAAGAAAGGTTAATCTGTTAATATTTCAGCATCTCCAGCTGACCTTCATGGGATGTGGTACCCAACTGTTCGGCGTACACTTGTCTGTCTTTCTAAACTGTACAGGTGTTTAGACGTATGTGGAAAACATAACGTATTTCATTTTTGCATAGTTTAAATATATTTCTTGTATGGTTATTAAAACTAACTAACTATATTGCAGAAATCCATATTCCAAGGATTGTCGCAGGATGCCCTTGCCATGTGTGTTCAGTCATTGGCTTCAGCAGGGAGCATGATTAGTAAAAACAAGGTAAGATTTGAATTGCATCACAAATCCATATTATGAGGTCGTTGCATATCAAATGTCGGATTTCAAGGTGGGTTCCGCGCTTCAGCACGGTTTCCACGTTTAGTAGCAAGTACCCATACCAAAGTGGTACATTCCCAGAGATAAATCTATCAGCGACCACCTGCCTGAAATTTGCATGTCTGCGATGATATTTAATAGCATTTGAACCCAAGCGAAGATAGTCGTGACTTCTTACGAATTACGTGTGATAATGCATTACGAGTTCAGGTTGAATCACAAATCACACTGCATTCAACGCCTCTTGAAATATCAATAAGGTGTTCGGTGTAGGCACCATAAAAAAGTGTACTGTCCAAAGTTGGTTCCGAAAATTCCGGGCGGGAGTGACGGACCTGGCAAATGAGCCACGCGGCAGAGCATCCTTGTTGAATGACGCTGATCTGAAGCGATCTGTGGAAGAGGACGCATCAAAAACTGTTCGGGACCTTGCAGGGGATCATGCTGTATCAGCGTCGACTTCAGTAGACACCTTAGGACCATCGGCAAGGTGAAAAAGCAGGACAAATGGGTCCCACATGAACAGTTTGGTGGAACATCCGTGGAGTAGTGAATTACAGCTTCCTTCGGCAGGGGGAGACAATCACTGCTGTGAGCTACTGTCATGAACTGCATAGTATGCACACAAAACTGTGACAGCAACAACCTGCACTTGTGCATCGCAAAGGTGTCCTTCTGCTGCATGACAATGCGTGTCCGCACGTTGCACAAACAACCGTGCAGGTGCTACAGGCTCTGGACTACAAGGTGCTTCCACCCCCATCCCCCACCCCCGTACTCTCTGGACCTCTCCCCTACCGACTACCATCTTTTCCAGAACCTGGACAATTTTCTAACATTCCTAACCCAAGCAGACGTTGAAAACGCATTCCGGGAGTTTATCGAGTCCCGTGACCATGGATTCTATCGGAGAGGGCTCGAGAAGCTGCCAAATCGTTGGCAACAATGTTTGGATTGCATTGGGGGTTATTTCAAATAGCACGTGTGAAGGTGTCCTTTCTAGAGGGCCATTAAAGATGACCTCTGTAATCCGACATTTGATATGCAATGACCTGATAAAATCTCAGACAAAACCTCAATAATTCGAATTTTATTTTACTTAACCTTGATAAAACGAAGATCTCTAAAAATTGAAACATTTTGCTCTTCTTTGAGATTTGATTTATCCAGGTCCTACCGTACGAGGTGTTTACCCAAAATTTCCTGAAATGTACTTCCATAAAATCTGGAACTTACCCGATCTTTTAATTTCCACCATCCCCTTCAAAGTAGTCTCCTTGAGCATCTATACATCGCTGGAAGCGATGTTCCCACTTCTAGAAGCACTCCTGGAAGTTCCTAGGTTGGAGCATGTTTAACACCTGCTGCGATTCTGCTTGGATCACTTCAGTGGAGTCAAATCACCACCCTTTTAACCGCAATTTCAATTTTCGGAAGCAGTAGAAATTGCAGGGTGCCAGGGGATAGCGGTCATATTGTTTTTGTTGAGGAAGTCCCTCACAGCGAGCAATATGTGCACTGGAGCATTGTCGTGATGGAGCAGCTAGTCTTTCTTTCTTCCACATTTCTGGCCTTTTGCACCTCACATTTTCCCTCAACCATCTCAAAATGTCCTCTATGACGGTCCAAGGCGATCACAAACATCGTGGATGGCATGATTTCAGTCCTCTCGGATCACGTCTCGCATTTTCGTTATCATTTCCAGAGCTGTGCTTGTTGACGGTCGACCAGAATGCTTGCCGTCTTCCACAGACTCCCGACCATCTTTGAAATGCTTAAAGCACTCAAATGTTTGGATTTGGCCGAAAGCTTGTTCACCAAAAGCCTCCTTCAACATTCTGTGGATTTCAGCCGCAGTTTTCTTCAGCTTTGATATCAAGAATCGCAACACGACCAACACAAAGAGTGACAAAAACAGCTCAAACTCAAAATCACTTGGACAAATCATAGCTGAGATGACCGCTAACACCATCTATTGGCAAAACTTCGTACCTCTTACGGTTCGGTCAGAATAAAACAATTTCGGGTAGCACCTCGTATTAATTCTCATTTTATCTTTCAGGTATATCATAAAAATGCACGATCTGGTGAATATTTCAGTTTGTATAAATACATGTACATTTCTTTATAGACTCCATTAGATGGTCAGCTATTTCAGATCAAACATTTGTTGATCTTGAGAGAGCAAATTGCTCCGTTTCAGATAGAGTTTGCCATTAAGGAAACATCTATAGACTTCAGTAAACTTAGATGTAAGTATTAGTTCATGCCGGAATATATAAGTTTTATTTTATAATTTGTTTAAATATGTAATATACACACGCAAATACTCCATGCAAGTTGTTTTTTATTTTCAAAATTTGGCTGCGTTAAAGGGCAGCTGAATCAAAATTTGACATTTATTTGTGTCCTAAAATTATAGAGGACATTGAAAAAATAAATTCTGCACAAAAAGTTTTCAAATATCACTATTATATTTATTATATCACTTTTTAAAATTAACGCCTACGTCAGCACACTTGACCGTCTGACATCAGAGGCGAATAAGTCGCAATCGCTCACTCAGATTAGTATTAATCAGTTTCTTTTCAATGCTATTCATCGCCTCGCTGTGCCTAATTTTTATCGTTTTTTGGCAGCAATAATAAGAGCAAGAACTGCAAAGCATTTTATTTTCACGTTTTACCGAAAGATGATAAAATAAGGAGAATATGAGTATCTACTTTGTCTGTGTGCTCCTATGAAATATGAGGACGGGAGGGGGGGGAGGAAAATCCTCACCGTTTTTTTTTATAATTAACTTTTATGATTTGCTACTTAGCCCCACCCATTAAAATGTCAATCAGCTCATATGACGTCACAAATCGGCTAACACGATCACGGCAGCCATCACAGCCTTGTCGTTGGTGCATTGCCTTACTCGACGCTTGCTAATGTTTTAGCTCTTAATCTGCACAAAAAACGTATAGTGGAATAGTGTCTAACAATAGTCATACAAGTTTATCGTTAACATGAGCGCAGTTTACCTTCTGTAGCAGGACAGTCATGGCATTTAAGACCCACAACTTTCTCTTCCTTTTCATCATCTGTCATTGAAACTGTGTTTTTTGATGTAGTTTTGTGCTCTGTACAAACAAGAAAGAGTCATTCAAGGTCAGGTTGAGCTGGCCAGGTTGGCTAAGCCTTCTAACACATTTGAATTGCAGTGAAGCACACCAATGGGAAGGGGAAGCACACTCTTGAGTGACTCTTTCTCGCCCGTTTCCTCAAAATCTTTCAAGGGAAGGGGTGTGTTTAAAAATGGTTTTTTGACTAATGTGGTGTCGCTCTACAGGGTAGCAATCGGAAATTTTTCTCCATCTTTAATAGTTTTCGAGTTAGTAAATGGATGACCTTAAATTTGGGGGTCAAGGTCAAATTTGAGTGCAGCAATGAATTCTCCACCCCGCACCTCTATTACCTATAAACCACACTCATCAGATCTCGCCTACCTGGCAGCTTTGAGATATCTGCCATGATACCAGACTTTTTGGACACGCTGTATATCAAAAACACGTATCATTGTGGTCGCACATGCTTGAAAACATTTAAAGTAGCATCAATCTAGTTTATTAATTGTCGCACCTTGTACGTCAGAGGTAAGGGAGACTTTAGAGGAAAAAGAGCTGCATGTACAAGAAGTTCGACGTATATTGTAATTCGTGTGGAGTATTTGCGTATATATAGTAATTTTTATTTTTAATTGTTTATTTTTATAATTATTAATGTTTATTCCCTCCTTTTTTTCTTAGTTGCTGCCAAAACCCTTTTACAAAATAAGTCGCAGCTGTTTTCATTAAATTCCAACAATGCATTACTTGAATTTCTTCTTCAGGTATTTATTAAAGCCCAATGAAGATTACTTGGATTACTTAAGCCATTTACTAAAATCCATTTTACATCCCGCCAGGGAACCCCACAAGTGACGGAATATTTTGTGGATTCCAAAAAAGATGTCGACAATCATTTGAAGTCAGCCTGTGAAGATTTCATTAGTCATGTTACCGACCTTCTCATTCATCCTATCAAGATCTTTTTAGAAAAAGTAATTTCACACGTGAAAATATTTACCGCCATATTCACCACCTTGTAATCTGAGAGTTAGGTTAATCACACTACGTTTAACTACATTTGTTCGAATCATTTGAGGATTTATATGATGACCTAGACAACCTGTCCCTGCTGGAGGAAATCTAGCTTATGGAATGGCATTCACATCCTATTAATTTGAAAGAGAGAGCGACATGGGTTGGCTCAATGAACAAACATTTATCATGTGGTATTTAAAGTCATGTGACTTCAGGGACCAATCACTGATGTCCTTACAAGAAAGTGTGAGTTAGCCTTAGAGTTTACCCAACCCGGGCTAAAGTGGGTTTACTCATCGTCAGAGGTAAATTTCATGGAAAAATTCGACTCGCTAATAAAGTACAGTTGAACCTCGATATCTCGAATTTCGCAAGAGCAAAAGAAGTTCGAGATAAAGAGCTTTTTAGATTGGAGGGTTTCTTTTAAATCAAGATTTTTAGGTTAATAAAGGAACTGTGATAGCACAAAGAACAATACGAGATAAAATGTACGTAAAAGTGTCGCCATTAACATCAGAAACATGCTCATGCTCAAATATCTCGTACACAACATTCTTGCCAAGGAGATTGAAAAATTTTCAGGTGAATTTTTTTCGTAATGCACGAGAATCATCTAACTTTAAAAGAAGTGACGTCAAATTTCTTGGTTTTCGTATGAAAATTTCTCATAATGAAAAAATCTTGAATCTCTGCTGGGACACGAAGTCAAAATTTGACAAAGCGGGGTTGTCCAAGAAGATTTTTGAGATAACGAGGGGGAATTACATTGAATTAATACAGAAAATGCGGGGAAATAAAAAATTTTCGAAATATCGAGGCCCGACTATATAGAGCAATCGAAATTTTTGATATATGCTCATATTTTATTAAGAATAATGCCTCGGAAGATTGAGAATTTGCCCTCTTGTCGTGCCATCCCTGTTCTAGAAAAACAGTGGAACATGATGTCATTGCCTGCCGCAAAAACCTGCTGGAAATCTTGTTGTTGCTGAGAGAGCACTTTGATTCTAGTCGTTTTGATTTTAGTCTCAAATGTATCGCAAGAGTTCACTTACCCAAAGTGGCTCATTTCATTTCTCATATAATATCGAAAGTGGTTATCTTTGGTTTTACTGAAGTCTAAGCCCAGAGAACCTGGCGAATCTGTTCAACCCTTTAAATGCTTGTATATTGCTGTATTAGCTTGTATCGCACATGTTGCAGCAGTAGCATTTAATTCGCTAACACGCCTTGTATGTTGCTGACAGTCTTATCAAAATTAGTACAGTTACTATTGCTCTCATTTTCTTGAATTCCATTGCAGTACTCTGTATCTCGCCTGACAACCCGATAGGTGCGATAATGTTCGTTGCAATGAGTGATATAACGTATTTGTCACGAATCCAAAAATCCTTCATACTGTTTGTTACTTTGTGATGTCACGAAGACCAGAAAGATGGTGAATTCATGTTTTATGAATTTGTGTCCGAATTTAAAACTTTTATGTCGGGTGCATAAAATGTCCCGGAACGGTCTAATATCTCGAAAAATACATGTCTTGTCAAAAGCAGAAAAAAATACGTGTCATCTGTTTTTTTGAACGCTATTTAATAGTCCCAAAATTAGTTCTCTACACCCCTCATAGGATTTCAGATTTGGATTCAATGAAAAAAATTATATGAATTTTATCCGAAAAATTTTTTAAAATCTTTTGTAGATGACACTGTAATTGCAAAAAAGTCAAACTAGTGCGAAATCTCGAGAAGTCCCCTTCAAATCAAAAAAGTATCCAATATTTTTTTTTTTTTTGATTTTTCGGAGACTAATTACTGTATTTTTCAGAAGGCCACAGCGACCGATAAGACACAGCAGCAAAATTTAACAAAGATTAAAAACTAACAATAGTTAGCCCGCAGCGATTCATAGACCGCACTCCCCTTCTCCCCAAACACATAGGCCCGGATTCATAAAAGCATCATTAGTAACTTATCGACAATATTTCATCGTTACGGTGTCAAACAACGTTTATTGGGATTCACAAAATCTCTCGCAAACGTTAATTAGTGTCGTTACAGATTGTTAAAAATGGCAGAAGACTTGCACAAAACAAAGAAAGACGTCGTATTCTAATGCTTCGATTATCGTGACTCAGCATTGATGAAATGTCAGTAATCGAACATATATGATACTGTAGATATTCTAGGGATGTGGTTTTTCAATTGACTTAGAGGCAAATTGGCGAAACTGTTCAATCGTTCTCCCCTCCCGGTCAAAAGGTATTGATTTTCGAATAAATTTCTGTTTATCAAATGTTTCTTTATCAGCATTTGATATTTTCATAAAAATAATTTCAATTTTTGAGCACTTGATATTTTCTAGGAAGAGTTCGTTTGTTTTTTTTTATAGTCATCAAGTGCAATTTCTTCATTTTCCTTACTAGCGCTGTAGTCGTTTTTTGTTTTTTTTTGCTGTTTTCACGCAAACACAGACGTCATTTCCGTACCCTTGAAATCAGACTACTATTTTCTCGTTTAAGAAGGCTAAAGATACTATTCAGCCTTTGCGTATTGTGAATTTCATTTAAGACAAATCGTAATCATTAATTATATCGTTACTGTATGATGTCGTTAATAAAGACATTTTTGTGAATCTAGGCCAGTCGGCAATCTAAAACCCATTTTCTTATACGCTATGCTTCAGTAAAAGAAATACACATTTCATTCGGGAAAATATTTTAATTTCGTATATTTAATTCCGTTATGAAAATGGATAGACGAACACGAAGCATCCATGTTGAACAAAATATTTTTTAAATGCCATATTTATTTTTCATTTATGTTTTTGATTTTCGTACTGTTTAAAAATTGCAAACTGTCTTTTGTATAATCAAGGATGCCAAACTGAAGAGAAAAGATACAAAGTGAAACTGAAGAGAAATGATATGAAATAGGCCTAAAATCATGGGTAGAAGACACTTTTTTTTAACTTTTGAAAGGTGTCTGCTGGTTGTGCCGCAATATGTAGGCCGCGTTTAAATTTTTTGTATTTTTTAATACATGTGCAGCACTCAGAATAATGGACAAACATTTTTCCACTTACAATTAGATCTAAAGTGTTTTTCTGGAAAGATTCGAATTACTTTTTTTCTTGTAAATACAGCGCCATCTATTGTAAAAAAAAAAAAAACAATGATAAGAAATTTGAAGAAACTGAATCTACAATAAAAAATAAGGGTTCCCATTTACAATTTTAACGTTACCTCCAACCACCCCTGGAAAGATGGTGAGAGCTAATTTTAGTACTATTAAATATTGGATACTTTTTGATTTGAAGGGGACTTCTCGAGATATTAGCACAAGTTTGACTTGAGGTTCCCATTTGAAATTTCAATGTTGCCCCCCCCCCTGCCCTACCCCCTATGAGGGGAGCAGGGGGCTAATTTTTGCGGAGTATTGTTTCTTTTTTTGACATGTATTTTTTGAGATATTAGACTGCTTCGGGACTTTTTATTCAGTTGGTATATGTTAAGTGATTATTGATGCCTTCATCCTTTCGTTGAAGTTTACCTTCAGGGTTGCCCAAACTCGCACTTTTAACCCGAGGTGGTGAATAAGGATATTAGAGCTTTGAAAACTGAATAATACCTAATAACTTGCCAATTACTGTATTTATGCATTACAGGCCAACGTCATAATTAAGCTCAAAGATGAAGAAGCAGGAAGGCATGTTACGCTAAAAAATCAGCCTTTCGCCACTGTAGAAAAAGTAACCGAATTAGTAACCGAAAGTAGTCGTCTCCTCAAAAGCCAGTTGCCTTTTGTGTATCAGAGCATGGTGCTCTATTTAGCAAACAGGGAAACGGAAGCTATTCTGTTTCGACCTGTTAGGGTAAATTACATTTGAATCAAGTTTATATTTAACGAAAGGTTTTTATTCGTTAAGAAATTAATAATAAAACATTTTTGCAGACCAACATTCAAAATGCATATAATCATCTTTTGCAAATAATCCGAACACAATATTCGGAAGAGGACGGAATGATCATTGCTTGCCCTTCTGTTGAACAGGTATTTTATAGGCATGGTTGGATCCATGTTTTGCATAAGTAATCCTTTAGCTAGCTCTTCTTCACTTTATTGAGGCAAAAGTGATTACTGTCAGCCTTAGCTTCAATTTAATGATTTTTAGATAACTGTTACAAAGAGCCTAATGGCTGTTGGGTCATAGCTTCTTTCAGTACCGAAAGGTACTTTATGCTATTACTGGGGGGAAGTGTATGAGAGATTTTCAAAAATCTATTTTCGCCAATCAGTAAATATGGTTCAGTGCACGAACCAGTTCGAAGATGGTCGAAACTGATACAATGGCACGTGCTCTAATGGTACCATTATGATATCTCTTAAAATTTCCAGTGCTAAGACATGGCATGAAACATATCAAACGATATGTTATAAACGAATATATAAAAGTAGTTAAGAAGTCCGAAGATGGTCGAATTTGATTCGGAGGAATTTGTTTTAAGGTTTTCAAAAACTATTCAAAAATTTTGGAAATGTTTCAAATACGAGGTGTGTCCGGAAAGTAAGTACAGTTTTGTAATAAAAATAAAACTTTTATATATATTTTCAAAATTTTTTTCTTTACCAGATTCTATGTACCTTTAACTATTTTTCCACATAGTTTCCAAGTTTATTTAAGCACTTGTCATAGCGCTCAGTGTACTTCCGCATGATCACTTCATAGAAGCTGCTGCTGGTGAACAAAGTCGCGCAGTTTTCACTTGTTCATCGTCGCTGAAATGCAGGCTGCCGATGATCCCCTTTAGATCCTGGAACAGGTGGAAGCCACTGGACGCAAGGTACGGACTGTAAGGCAGATGGTCAAGTTGTTCCCAAACAAAAGATTTGATTAGTTAGGAAGAACTTGACCATCTGCTTTACAGTCTGCACCTCGTGTCCAGTGGCTACCAACTGTTCTGGGAGCTAAAGGAGATCATCGGCAGCCTGCATTTGAGCGACGATGAACAAGTGAAAATGCGTGACTTTCTTCACCGGCAGTAGCATCTATGAAGTAATCATGCAGAAGTACATTGAGCGCTATGACATTTGCTTAAATAAACATGGAAACTATGTGGAAAAATAGTTAAAGGTACATAGAATCTGGTAAAGAAAAAATTTTGAAAACATATACAGTAAAGTCCAGCTTTCACAACTGTGCATGGTTATGGGGAAAACGGTGGCCTGAACCAGTCTGCATTTGGTCATCATGCTGATATCCTTTACCTTTCCATACTGTTCTTGTTCAACATTGGGCTTCTGCCCAAGATTATTTGGCGCTTTACTGAGTTGATATTTGTGCTTTGCTTTTTACTAACAGATTGGATTACCAAGCTAAGCTACAGTAGGCCAATTCCCTGCTAGAATCGATTATGAAGGAATTTCGAGAAAAATTGAGGGGAAAAACCCCAACAAAAATTAGAAAACATTAGCAAAGGTTATTGATGAAAAAGGAAAGAAAATTCCACAGCCTGGATTCGAACTAGGAACCTTCGGCTAATTCCACTGATGCCCTAACCAATTGAGCCACTGTGGACATGAAAGCATTATGCTATCTACATGTCCCTTGGACTGCTTAGAGCAGTTACCTAGTTCGCAAGTCGGGATTAAGTTTCCTAATGACATAATATTCTTTGCTGGTATTGGAAGAACACGCCTTACACTAATTTTGCACTTGTCATAGAAAGGTGCCATCCCATAATGCAAACCACATACTAATCGCTTGTTTGACCTGGTCATTGTTGTAGAAACAGTTGTTCACTAAAGGAGGATTTCAAATGTTTGGACAGATGGAAATCACTTAATGTAAAGTGGACTGGAGCAGGGATGATCGAATGGTTTTTCAGAAAAAGGCCTTGCAGAGAATTTGAAGGTGAATTCAGTTGTTTTAATGTTCTTTGTGTTCAGGAAACGAATCACAGAAAGAATTTCACATGTTCTGAGACATTATAAACACTTGGCACGAAGCTTTGAAAATGGCAACAAATCGGCACATCTGCATACAATCATGGTGCGACAGCAACAATATTTAAAATCTGAGCATAATTTCTGGATAACCCTCGTACTTGCATATGTACTTGCAAAAATCAATAGGTCTACAGGGTGTCTGAAAAGACTTGCACGGGATTAGTCACAGAGGACCTGTTGAGTGGTCTCCACATTCGCCAGTTTTGAATCCAATGGACTTTTCATTCTGGGGTATCTGAAGTCACCACAAGGTGAAGATTCATGATGTGGCTCGCTCGCACACAAGGACTGCAATCATTATACAGAGGTTGCGATCACTGCACAAACTTTTAAATGGGCATCAGACAGTCTTCATCCAACGATCAGCCAGTTGGTGGATGCCCTTGCGAAACCACTCTTCCGGTTTCTGGGCAAAAAAGTCACGCACGGCGTCTTCAACCTCACTGACATTGGCGAAGCGACGTCCGCGTAGGAAGTGCGCCATGGACCGGAAGAGATGGTAGTCGGAAAGAGCCAGGTCGGGGCTGTATGTTGAATGTGGCAGACCTCGATTTTTTTTCAGCAGTTGACGACACACCTTCACCTGGTGCGGGCGTCAGCTGGTGGGGCACAACTTGGCAGCTTCTGTTGACCTTTCCCATGGCGTGCAGAAGTCGAAACACACTCGATTGTGATGTCCCGATGTCCGCCGCTAGTCCTGGTGGTGCTGCCTGGGTTGGCTTCCACTTGCCGTAGGGCTGCGTCATCCACTTCTTTGGGTCTTCCGCTCCTTGGCGCATCTTCCAGGCCCATGTCTCCAGACAAAAAGTGGGAGAACCACCATTGTGCTATCTGTTCATTGGTCACACCCTGACCTTCCACCCTGCAAATTTCAGCACCTGCTAATCGCGCACTGGTCCCCTTTTTCCAATAGTGACGAAGGAGCCCGCGTATCACCAATTTTTCTACCATATTTTTACACTGGCTGACGCAGGTGGCACAATGTCTATGGCATTCAAATTCGTACTGACGTTTCTTCCCACTCTTTTCTCTTAATAAACTGCGATATACCCTTGTGGTAAATGGTCTTTGCCCAGAATTCGTCAAACTCTAACCCCCCTTCCCGAGTCGGCCACTACTTTTTACTCGACCTCTGTAGTCCAGGCTGTTAAACCTGGAATTTGACAGAGGACATATTGAACAAATACTGTGATTTTGCCAATATGTGGAATTTTTGGATGCCCTGTATACATTTATGCCATCGTCAAATTCTCTTTGGAACAACAACTTCATCCGCTCAGTGTCTTTTTACTGTGCCATTTGTTGTCGCTTCATCATTCACATTGCAGAGGCTTTTGTGGATGTCGGTAGTAGTACATTCTTCTTAATAAAGATTGATGACAATGAATTAGAAGTAACCCTGTATAGAGATTTGAGGCAGTTAACAATGAACGATTTTGACCTTCTTGCACAATTCCTCGTGACTATTTTAAAGCTCGTGCACTGTTGAATGCACTAAGGTCTCATCGTAAATAAAGGTACCACCAATAATGTTACTCTGAGGAACAAACAGCTTCCATCTCCTGAAAATGCAGTGTCAGAAAAAAAACTTTACAAACAGTACCTTGCACATGACACGTGGCAATGGGTGGTTATCCAACATAACTGTTGGGTATTCTCGATGATGCCAAAAAGCCTTGAGCTGTTCATTGCCATCACAAAGGATGGGTTACTTTCATCAACCCAATGCAAAGAGAAGTTTTCCAAAAGATTTATGGCTGCAGCTGCATATTGTGTTTGTAGTTGCACAAGGTAGTAACTAACACAAAGTCAATTGCAAACAACCAGAAACAATAGGAAACTGAAGACAGGAGACCGAATAGGTAACCAAATAGTTCGTATCGCTCTTGTTCGTTCTTGCCTTCTTTTCGACGTTCACCATCATGCTAGCTATCTCTCAAGATGGACGTAGAGGATGTAGTTCCAGTAGTTATTAAAAAAAAAAAAAAAACGGGAAGAAAAAAAAGATGACCCCTTATTACAAGAACGTGGAATTACATTAAAATGAAACGAGACTAGTGGGATAATGACAAGGTCCAAGAAAAAGTGAGCCCTCATGCAAAATGCTATTTCGGGGCATGGGGCATAATGCTAAATGTTCTTGCGGACCTATTTTCATAAATATTGGTAACGTGGAAAATCAAGACATGTGGACTTCAGAACCACATGACCTTGTGAAGACACACTGTTAGCATCATCCTTGGCCCGGCGACTAAATGAGCGATTGTTTATTTCAAAGACACAAACGAAAAAGGGTGGTTGCTCGCACAGTGCATAGACATCAATAGAAACGAGCCATCCTCACCAGTTGTGCAACTTCCCAGTTGCCGAATGCATTGCTCTTGATTTTCTGGCCTCTGGCAACTTGTGGGTTTGCCGAAACTATGTACGTAAACAATAACTAAATTAATTATGTCTCGAGGTTGCTGGCAACTTGGTTGCTAAGGCCTCTTATGCACTGTCGAC
The DNA here is from genome assembly GCA_023313115.1 of Rhysida immarginata. Lineage (NCBI taxonomy): Eukaryota > Metazoa > Arthropoda > Chilopoda > Scolopendromorpha > Scolopendridae > Rhysida > Rhysida immarginata. The sequence continues at coordinate 1,427,314 of JAHWFO010011261.1, forward strand.
TGGTTGCTAGCAAGTCGCCAGCAACCTCGAGACATAATTAATTTAGTTATTGTTTACGCACGTGGTTTCGGCAAACCTGCAAACTTCCGGAGGCCAGAAAATCAAGAGCAACGCATTCGGCGACTGGAGTTGCACAACCGCTAACTGGAGTTGCAAACTGGGGTGGCTTGTCTCTATTGACGTCTATGCAAGCAACCACCCCTTCTCGATCATGTTTTTTTTTGCTTATGTCTTTGAAATAAACAATCACGGCCACCCCGAGAATGATGCTAATGGTGGGGCTTCACAAGGTCCCGCGCTTCCAAAGTCCATACACCTTGATTTTTCGTGTTACAAATATTTATGAAAATAGGTCTGCAAGAGCATTTTGCATGAGGCCTCGCTTTTTTTTGGACCTTGTCATCCAAGATCCTTTGTCGCCCATCTACAAAGGTAGCCGGCACTATTTGTTTACCTATTAAGTCTCCTGTCTTCGGTTTCCTATTGTTTCTGGTTGTTCGCAACCACAGTTGCCAGCAATTAGGCTACAGTGCATAAGAGACCTAAAAGAGCGCTTGGAAACTACACTAAAAGGAGACCGATTGGAAATGTGGAAGAAGTGTGGAGCGGCATCTCGCTTGCAGTGCTTCGCAGAAAATTTTTTACAATGGAAACTGTGATGTTGGGCCATCGTTCGTAATAGGGGACATCACACAGAACACAACAAATGAAGAAATGGTACCTCGAAGAGAAGTTGAATGTCAAAATCGTTCATTTTTAACTGCCTCAACGCTTGCCTCTCACCTTGTGCATGTAAATTAGGACTTAATTGAGCTTAATACTTTTTCATGGTTATTTACCTTGAACATTTTTATTTCCAGGTTAATATTACATTGTCTGCAGCAATGAATAAATGAGGGAGAGACAAATTATTGTAAAATACGTTTTTTTTCCTATGCACTTTTTTTTGACTTGTGGTTGAAGCATAACGTTTGTAAACACCTTTAATGTAGTATTTTTTAAGCAAATCAAAGAAAGTTAAAACTTGTAAATAAATGAAAAAAATAAATTTTATTATATTAATATTATTTTATTTATTTATTTATTTATAAAGAAAACAGAATATCAGATGCTTCCGAAGGTCACAAAGGACTTGTGTGGAAACACGAAATATTTGTCCAATAATTTAAATGAAAACGATTACAGAGTAGCATTAAAAACAGGGACTTACTTTTCAAACCCGCTTATAGGGTCGCGGGGGCAGCAGCCCTATGGAGGATGTCCTGCGGTCGCGATCTTCCTCCATCAGGCGCATGTCCTCCATGGTAATATCCAAGCGACTCGAACCCAGATTCTCCATGTAGTCTAGCCACCTGGTTCTAGGCCGACCCCTTGGTCTCTTACCCACTGGCTTGGAAAATAACAACTGCCAAGGAAGACCAGTTTGCGGCATCGTATCACGCAGCCATACTAGTGCAACTGAGATCTCTCAATGCAGAGAAGTAGCAGCTCAGTACTTAAAGACTCCCCTATTGTGCTGTTGTACATTCTACGAGGGGCGATTGATAAATAAGGTCTCCATGGCTGTAACTTTTTTATTTGTTAACCGATTTTCAAAACCCAACTAATCACCCGTTGGCGCAATGCGTGGGAAGGGATGGGGACTATGTCGAAAAGTGAATAGTGCATTACATAGAGGACAAATGTGAGTATAAGATACAAAAAGAATTTTGAAATCGGTTAACAAATAAAAAAGTTACACCCATGGAGACCTTATTTATCAATCGCCCCTCGTATCTAGTAGGGTAACATCTGCCACGCCTCTCAGAAATCTCATTTAGTCCACTTGTACCCACAATCACACTCTTTAGGCTTAACCCAAGACTCATGATCATAGATGAGAATGGAGAGACAAAGATAGATTGAAAACAGAGCTTGGTTTCATTTCCCAGATCGTGTTTCGTTATCATGGATGGCCACAATTCACGTCTAACGAAGACCAAAAGGAAACCAAAGGGTGCATTGTTAAATTAGCAAGCGCTCAGTGTATTCCCATGATTCGTTTGCTTCAAACAGGTTGGTGCGAAATTTCAGCCAATCATTAAAGCGAATCACCTTTACATCATCCTTAAAAAAAGAACAATAAAAATTGAGCACATAACCACAGTTCTAGAGAAACAAGGAAGTAGGGTGCATTGTTAAATTGGTAGCTCACTGGAAAAATGGTTGTTAATATGAGCGCTCACTCTCGTTTAGATCACGAGACTGCTGAGCAGGAAAAATGATCGCAGGTTGCTCGGTTTGGGCACGTTGTTAAATTGAGCAGAGGTTTAGAGCACTCAGTCTATTCTCGCTCATTTTAGCAACAATGAATCATTTGCTCTAACAGGTTGATGAGAATTTTCGGTTAATCATTGAAGCGAATCAATCATTACAATCAAATGAAAGAACGGTCGCTTTTGAAAATGTGTGGTGCCACTGGAAAGCGACATCCCGTGAGTGCTGGAGGATACAAAACGGCATTAGGTGCAGTACCAGTAAACGCCGCTAGAGCTTCCAGGGCTATATCCGAGGGGGTGGGGGCTGTAGCCCCCCGAAATTGACCACCATGTCAACTAAATCTGTTATATGGTGGATCTCCCCCACAAGCGGGATTGGGCCAGCCCCCCCTCCCTGAAAAAAATTCTGGGTACAGCCCTGAGAGCATCGAAAGCAACATTGCGCAGCCCGTCAGAGAATTGGAGGTGCGAGCCATGATAAGGTTCCTGCATTTGAAGGGGAACAACGCCAAACAAATCCATCGTACTGGAGTTAGTAGCTGTTTATGGTGACAATGCCCCATTGTACGAGACAGTCGACATTTCCAGTGTAGCTAGACCATGCGCATTGCGGTGGAGCTGGGATTACAAATACTGCCCCATTGGACATATTCACCCGACCTGGCCACGAACGACTTCTTCCTCTTCCCTTGCCTGAAGAAGTTGCTTCGTGGACTGCATTTCCAAGACTATGACCAGGTATCTTCAAGGTGGAGCAGTTTCTCAACACCCAAAAGGAGGACTTTTATAAACTGCAAGTCGTCCATCGTTGAAAAAAGTGTTTGACCTGGGAGCACATACAGGGTGTCTCAAAAATGAACAAAGATTTGAAAAATCAATTAACAAAAATTGGAAGGCGACAGACATGTACGGTTTTGCTGCGTTCTGCTTAGGAAACCAAGTTTCAAAATTAGTTACAAAGTTCGTCAACAGATGGTGCTGCTAACGGGGGGGGGCCCCCTATAAAACAAAGATGATGAAACTCCAAAACAAGAAATATCCAGTGAACCAACGAATAAGCCATTTTTGAAGCACATTATTCGAATGCTGAGCAAGGTATAGAATGCCGATCTGATGGGGTGGAAGCGAATAACAGCGCCATCTGTTGACGAACTTTGTAACTAATTTTAAATAATTTTGGAACTTGTTGGGAATAAATTCCCTGGTTTCCTAAGCAGAAATTGTAATTTCTATTGGCTTCCGTTTTTCATTAATTGGTTTTTCAAATCGTCGTTCATTTTTCGGACACGTGGTATATGGAGAAGGACTGATGCTACCGTTACGCTGAGCGATCATTTTAACAACAGTTTTTCCAGTGAGTGATCAATTTAACAACACAGCGTGACAGAGAGCTAAACCATCATATTTATTTCAACTATGCAAATTGCATCTTTAAGAGGCAGACAAAAATCTCCAATCTAGCACTTGTTCAACATTAAATTCAGAACAAAAGAATCTGATCACGTTTTTCAAAATCTGATTAACGGATCACCCAAAAATCGCATTGCAACTTCTGTAATTGGGCAACTTATGTAATTGATACAGAAATGGAAGTCATTCCAAACAGTCAGTCCAGAAGTTGTTCAGTGGTTGTCTTTATTACTTTCTAGTCAATGAAATTAATTTTCAGTATAAGAACTTATTTTGTGTCTCTATAGTGTTTCTTTAATTAAGAAGATCAACAATGAAGTATACTTTAAACACGAATACACACGTTGACTGTTATTAGAAGAAAAAAATTTAAAAAAATCAGTTGTTTTGATCAAGTTCTTTTCTAGCTTTGTTCTTCTCTTCCATTTTAAGTATTGGATGGGGTTAAAATTATGCTGTGTTCGATAGACAGCTTTATTAAAAGAATTTGAATCATTTTTTGGTCTATTATAATTTTTTAAAAGACATTTTGAACTTTATAATGACGTAATGGCTGAATTTGCTACGAAGCAACGAGACAGCATAGAAGATGGGAGCCATAATGTGCGCAAGTAAGTTTATAGCAAAACTAATTAAGGAAAAATTTCCGCGAACTGGACTGGAACCAAGGGTTCTTCTGGTCCTGGGGAATATTGCAGATTATTATGACCACCTGACGTTTGTAGGCAAATAAGCTAAAATTTCGCGCAGAAGTTGCCAGAGGGCTAGACCATTATAAACAGGGAAGCAGATTGCTTATCACGACAGTAGAAGTGATTTGTTTCTGAAGATATGGATAAACGACGCGATTTAACAGCTTTGGGATGATTATTGGCTCTTGGAGCCATGGAGCGAGTATCAGCAAAACAGCTGCATTTGTTAAATGTTCAAGAACAGCTGTTGTTAAAGTGTTTAAATGGAGAGTGGCAGTGCATCAAATTACTGCAGATCTTAATCGGGGATCTTCTCAAATGATCCCTGAATGCATTGTTCATATGCACATGGACAGTCGAGTATTAGAAAAGTCATGTGGTCCGATGAATCACGTTTCCAGTTGCATCGTGCAGATGGCAGAGTGAGTGCCATGTGACAGAATCGGCATGAAAGCATGGACCCCACATACATGATTTAATTCGTGTGGAACAAAGTCCGAATAGTACAACATTCCTGATCGAGTTCATACTATCGTGTTGATGGCATATCCCAATGGACATATACTTCTTCCAACAAGACATCATGAGAAATAAGGAATTCCCGACCTGGCTTCCACTTTGACTGCTTAACAGTCTTTAGGGCACAAGAATGAGGTGGGCAAAGAGTACAATTGACAAGCCTTGCAGGTCACCGTTACCCCTGCATCACTTGGGTCGGCAACATTCTTTACCGACGGAAAGAAAAACAAACTTGTGGACAGGGATGGTGACTAGATTGAATACTGCTAACGCAACAGTACACTAGACACAGCTAATTGGTATGGTGCAACAAATCACGTTTTCAGTTACATCGAGTTGATGAAAGGGTCTGGGTGTAGGCAGACCCCCTCGCATTACAACATGCAGACTAGTGTGATTTCACACAAGTGCTGTTGCATGGCATGATTTGGATCCGTTGATCCTAGTAGACACATCCTTAAACGGTTATCGCTATGGGTTACACAAAACACATGATGTGATCTCAATTGCTCTATGTCATTGAAGCCAAGTTTAGGATCATTCTTGAGAGTATCAACGAATGATATTGGTCAGCTCACTCCCAAGACCTTAATTCCATTGAACGTTAAGAAATTGTCACTATGCATCCAAGATCCGTCATCTGTGGGGCTTGGCCCCAGAATCCAGATGGCATGGCTCAAAATCTCCCAAAGTCTGGCAGCCGCTTATGGAGTTCGATGCACGTCAACTCACTATAATTTTTGGATTATAATGCGCGCATTATACAATAAAAAAGTTTAATAAATCATAACTATGCATTATACAAAAGTGCGCATAATATTCCGATTTTGATGTGAAAATTCCAAGCTCTACATGAAAATTTCTTTATTCTAAAAAAATACACAATTCCTAATTCAAAATTCAATACTCTCGCAAAGCTCTTGTATGGTATACAAAGCTCTAAGCCAATGTGTACTGCAGGCCAATTGTGTTGACAGCAACGCAAGCACTACATAGACTGAAAGTATAAATGAAATTAGCATTGTACACTGCGCAGCACTGGTAGAGGCCAGTTCCCACTAGCGCGGAACCGCGCATGATGCAAGGAGCAGGATTTTGACGTCATACTGCGGCGTAAAAACTGCTATCGTCTAGAGTTGAGGTGGATTCAACTTTACCGCGATGGTTAAACCTGCCGAGGTAGCGTCCGCCAATGAAACCCATGCATTTTGTGTGAAGTTGACAATCTCTCCAAGATGGCAATGAGTTTAGATAGTATCGTTTTGAAGCGCAGCAATCTTAGCGAACATTATCAAATAAACAGTAACACCCTTGCTTGTATCTACGTCCATTTTTGTTTAGTTGCAAAGACTTAAAACACCTCATCCATTTTTATGCGTCCATTATGGGAAAAGGTTAAGTGATCAAAAAGACTTTTGGTGTATAACAATGCGCCGCGACTGTGGGAACTGATCGGCGGAATTACCACTACGCTTAACCATCGCGATTTTAACCATTCTGCTTTCCACAGTGGATAGCGGGAACCAGCCTTAAGATATTTGGGGAAGATGTGGAAGACAAACAAGGGTAATGAGACCTAACAGTAAACCGCCTGCTGATAATTTGGAACTCTTCTGTTCTGAAAGCGACCATTCTGATTATGAAGGATTTGAATAATAAATTATGTTGTAATATGATATTCATTTTTTTTTTTTTACAAAAACCTGGGTGCGTATAATAAACGGATGTGCATTATACACGGGAAAGTTTTGTAACTAGATGTACATTATACACAAGTGCGCATTATAATCTAAAAATTATGGTATTGTTCTTTTGGCCTTTTCGTGTGTAGATTACTTGAGAGTTTTGTTTGTTCTGGATTTGAAGACGTGCTCAGGTTATTATTCTTTTGCTAAAATCTCTTTTTTATATTATATTTGCTAGGCAATGCACCAAAAAGATTCTTAACAAACTAACAGTTCCTCCAACTATTTTCAATAAGCTGCCATTGTTTCCTCTGGAAGCCTTCAGCGAACAGACACCAACATCGGAGCCGATCGCCAATCAGAGCATGAACAAGAGGCGCTACTGCCGGGAGCAAGGCATCTACGTGCCACAAGCTCGTCCTCTCACTCGACCAGCCAAACCGAAGACTAAAATCAAGAATGATCTCATTCCTCCACCCCGCCAAGCTTGAAATTTTGTTTATTCTTCTTTGGTTATTTCCATGATCTCCATTTTTATCATTAAAACATGTAATGCTGAGTCTATTTGACGTATTTCTGGAGACTTCTTTGATTTTGTACAAACAAGACTGGCAGAAAGTGAATTGTATGGGAATCGAATGGAGCAGTAAAGCCTATTTCTAGCCTGTTCTTCTTAGTTTGGTCTTATTTTAAATACAAGGCATAATATAATCAAAACATGACATCATAATCCTCCTCCTCAGAATAAAGAACATCAATAAGTTCGGAGACTCTGCTGATATCTCCAATCAAGCTTGAAGGACATCGAAACTATTTGACCTTGGCATAGAGACACCTATGGCGCAAGACGTTGTACAGAGGAAGCAGCTCTACAATGCAGGATTTTTCCAAACAATGAGTGTCAGTGAACTGTAGTTAGCATTTGAAGATCAACGTGTGAATATCAAATTCTGTCATGCTATGATCGCACTACGCCTTAATCACGGTTAAGTAACCATGGTTAACTCTCACGATCAAGTAGAATTGTGTGCCTGAGTCGGTTAACTAAACGTGTTTCAGAAACCCGGTTAGTGACGTCATATCCCGGTTATCACCAACAAACAGGAATAAAAACATGGCAGTCAAGCGAAAGTGCAGCAGCGAGTGGAATGATGAGAAACCAAAGCTCGTATATAAGTTTGGGGAGAAAAATGTTCAGACTTGAGAAAGGTTAAACGTAAACGCCACGTGTACGAGAACATATAGAAGGTTCTGCTCCATTCATTGTAATTTCGCTAACGACAAGATTTGATGCCCGCAGAAGCCAGTTGCTACGATCTCTGCTATCTATTGACGCAATTGCGAAAAAAAAGTCATAGAAAACACCATTTTGCTTGGTAACTTGTCATTTCCCTTGAATGCAGTGCAAACCATGGTTACTTAACTGTGATCAAGGCGTAGTGCGAACATACCAGGTAACCACAAAAGTTCTTGCCGTTTTTATGTTGCCATAAAAGAAAGTGATAGAAGATATGCAAATGAGTGTACAGTTTGGTCCAAAAATCTGTCAGGGCGGAGCAGGAAGGATAGCCTTTTTAAATACAGGGCTGTTGGGATTCACGTCAATCACATCTCATGCAGAAGTGAAGACAAATGGAGGTATCGAAGGAGATGGTTAGGTGTTGTTTGCTTTATGACTTCAAGGTGGGCTTGTCAGCAGCAGCATCAAGTCGCCGAATGTGTCTTGCGTTTGGGAATGATGCTGTGAATGAATGCACCACAAGGCATTGGTTCCAGAAATTCAGGTCGGGAGAATTTGCCATTTCTGATGAACTGCCCTACAGTGGTCGATACAAGCCTTAGATGACCAGGCCCTGAAAACGGCCATAGAGGAGGACAGCAATTTAACATGATACTTGCCAGATGGTATCAGGTTTCTGATGAAACAGATGTCACCTGCACAGCCTAGGAAAGACGTACAAGTTGAGCAAATGGGTACCCCACACATTGTCGGAATCCAACAAGAATCAATGAGTAACAGCCTGCATGTAGTTGCTTTTTCGATATCGTAACCCACCCATATTTAATCGAAAACTTACCGGCGACGAAAAGTGGGTCCTGTATGACACTCCTAAGCGTTCCAAACATTAGTTGTCACCCCAGGACACCGTGCCTCACACCTCAAATCCACCCCTACACCCACGAAAGATCATGCTCTGTATCTGGTGGACTAATTGCCAAATGGTTCATTACGAGCTGCTATCGACTGGCCAAACCATCACTGGGGACCTGTACTCCCAACAACTGGAACGTGTGCAACAGGCATTGCAGCAGAAGGAGCCAGCATTGGTGAATCGCAAAGAGGTACTCTTCCTTCAATGACAATGCCCGGCGGTCAGGGAAACCATAGAGCGGCTTGACCGGGAAACTTTGTGTCATCCACCTTACTCACCAGATCTTGCTCCAACGGATTATCACCTTTTCCATTCTCTGGACAACCATCTTCGTGGAAAATCCTACACCATGATACAGATCTGCGAAAGGCATTCACGGACTACTTTGAGTCCAAGACCGGCAAGTTTTACAGACAGGGGATTAATCAACTGGAGACACATTGGCAGAAGATCCTAGATGCCAATGGGGATTACTTTGGGGACTATCGTTACGTTACTTTTTGTGTACATCATTTTGTTTTCCGGAATTAAAAACGGCAAGAACTTTTGTGGGTACCTGGTCCACATTTTTTGGACTTACAAGGTTGAAAGTCGGAACGTAGCTTACTGTTTGCATGTCCTACTGCACTATTTAGTTAGGTTTTGATTGGCCCACTGGGGTGGGAGTTACAGAGGTAGGAGTTAAAGGGGACCAAGTGATCTACGAACTCAGGGCTTCTGCTACTTTCCTATACTGTCCTCAGGGAGATTAATTTCTTGTTAGTCTGCGAGTTTATTACCATGGTACTGAGATACAATTTTGGGAACTCAGCATGTAAGCTTAAAAATTAATATAGTTAAAACAAGAAATTATCCTCCCAGAGGATGGTATAGGAAGATAGCAGAAGCCCTGAGTTCAAATACCATGTAGAGAAGATTATTTACACTTTATGGACACGATATTAAAATCACTTTTGCGTGCATGCAAATTTGCCTGCGTGAACGGGAATTATAGGTAAGAAACGTCTAGTACATAAGCTTGTGTTGGTGGGATTACTATTTTGTTTTTATGTAACTATGCCACGGAAAGTGGACCGTTGGTTAGAAGGGTACGTCACCACCCTTTCCGAGGAGAATTACTCGTACAGTCAAATAGTACAACGCTGTAAACAAAAAGGTCTTGCCATTTCTAAGAAAAGGTTCTTCAGTATACTCAATTCCTGTGGTAAAGCTCGATCCGCAGAAAGAATGGATCAACTGCCGAGTCCAAAGGCGCATCCCAAGCAAGTCAGGACCGCGCGTGTCATTCGAAGAGTACGAGAATTGGTCTCCGTCAAAATTCTCTCAACACAAAAAAGTATTGCTTCGAAACTAGGAATATCGCCCGCAACAGTAAAACAGAGATTTGAATTTTCGTAAAGTCCACAAGAGTTCATAAGCTCTTGCCTCATCACATCGCAGAAACGAAGGTAGCTGCAGATTTCTTGCCTCAGCTGACACAGGAGACCAGGATAACGCCAGTTTCCTTAAACCACATCCCTACCAAATCACCTGATGCCACCCCAATGAATGTCCAAGAGAGCCCTCGGGAAGCAACGGAAAGCTGCGCAAGAGGAATGTGACAAACTGGTCCTCATAGCTCTCTGAAACAGCCTTGTATCTTGGAATTACCAGTGTTGGGCTATTGTCAAGAACAGGGATTCAGATAGAACATGACAGGAAAAATAAATTTCAATTATTAGACTAAAATTCTTATTACTTACTTACTTTAAACCCGCTTATCCGTTAGGGTCCCAGGGTCAGCAGCCCTATGGAGGATCTCCAGAGATCGCGTTCTTCCGCCATCAGGCGCATGTCCTATGTGGTAATACTCAAGCGACTCGAATCCAGATTTTCCATGTTGTCTAGCCAGCTGGTTCTAGGCCGACCCCTGGTTTCTTACCCACCAGCTTGGAAAATAACAACAGCTTGAAAGACCCTTGGCAGAGTCCAATACTCATGGTGAACGGTCACACATCTCAGAGCTTTCGTACAGAGACATGATAGCAACCAGTAATTGCCCATCCACTCCATACTCTTGCAACACTTGCCAGAACTTCTCCCGAGGAACTCTGTCATATGCTTTTTCGAGGTCCACAAAGCGTAGATATCTTTTGCATACTCTCAGGATTTCTCAAAGATTTGCCTTAGAGCAAAGATGTGATTCGTCATGCTTTGGCGTGGTCGGAAACCACACTGCTTCCCCGACAGTTTGGAGTCAACTATTTCCCGACTTCTCTTCTCCAGACACTTAGCGTACACTTTCCCAGGAATGCTGAGCAAAGAGATCCCTCGATAGTTATTTCAACCTCTCCAATCTCCCTTTTTGAAGATAGGGACCACAATTCCCGTCTACCATTGCTTAGGAGCCTGGCCGGATATCCAAGCAACCTGACGCACCCGAGTCAGTCACAGGATACCATCCTGAATTAAGGCCTTTAACATCTCGAACCGGATTTCATCATCACCTGCATCTTTGTCAGTCTTAAGGGACTTAATTGCCCATCTGACTACTGCTTCAGTGATACTACCATGACTATTCTCTGCTCCAAGGTGCACCTCATGTGCCTCAGTTGTTGCTGTCACCGGATTAAGAGATGCAAAGTATTCCTTCCACCTATGCAATACACTCTCCCCCATTTTCAGAAGCCTCTCATCTGAACTCTTAATAGTTTGTGATGAAAGAGACTTCTTTCCACGAAGGCAGTGCACGGTCTGCCAGAATACCTTGTTTTCCGAACTATAGTCTGCCTCCAATTTCTCCCCAAACTTCTCCCAGGCCTTGGCTTCAGCTGTTGATTCTGCCTCAGCTGCTGTTTTTCGCGCCCCAGTGTACCGCATTAAAATCGAAGGTGACTTGTTTGCAACCATAGCAAATAAGCTTCCTTCTTTGCCTTGACAGCTTCTTGGACTGCACCATTCCACCATGCAGTCCTGAGTGGATGCCCCTTCACCATGGGTCAGGGGTTTGGATGCTTCTGCATTCTGTGAGCTATGCTGGTTGTAGCACTGCTACTTCAGGATCACCCTTACCAGAAAGGTCATGGTAGAGAAGTGAGACGAGAAGCCCCACCAGTGCATTCGCTATGCACTTGGGGAAACGGTCGGGGGCCTTTACCCTGGAGGAGAAACGGGTAAAGCGACAATGGGATCGGGTGTTGTCAATCGGCACTTGGAACGTATTCTCCATGACAGGGAAGGAATCAGAGTTAGTGGAGGAAGCCAAACGTTATCAACTGGATATCACACGTATTACCTCTACGAAACGACCGGGTTCTGAAACTGTCTTAGAAGGAGGGTGAAACCTTTTCTACTCAGGTGTTGACCCTAGCATGACTGCCCGGACGGAAGTGGGGATACTCACAAGTCCCCAGCTGGCAGATTACGTTGCAGATTGGACCCCTTAGGTGGAGGACTGTGTCTCCTGAGGCTTCAGATAGGGAAACGGTCTCTCTCTCTATTCATTGCATATGCTCCGAATGCAGTCATAGTACCCACTCTTTCTAGATGAAGTTGATGCTGCTCTTAGCAGGAGGGAGAGAGTACAGATTCTGTCATCCTGATGGGCGACTTCAATGCACACGTAAGGGCTGATGACCAAACGTAGGAAGGCGTGATTGGGAGAAATAGTGACCCCGATTTGCAATGCGAACGGGAGGTGCTTGTTGGATCTCAATTGTAACAACGGACTTTCTATCACGAACACCTTCCAGCACAGGGATGTCCATAAGTATACCTAGTACAGGGATGCAATGGACCAGAAATCAATGATTGATTTTGTAATCGTGTCAGCTGACTTATTCCGATCAGTGTTGGATACTCGTGTGAGGAGAGGGGCAGAATATCAACTGATTACCACCTTGTTGTCAGTACCACACTTTGCGGTTCTCTGATTCCATGCCAACCAACCGAAATACTAGGTCCAGACAGAATTGGCGCATCAAATGGGAGGCAATGAAGATAGAGCTGTGAGGAAGACCTTTGCAGATAACATATCTTCATGGTACTACCAGGTGATCGTGATATTGTTGAAGAACTTCGCTACATTACGCTGGGTCGTAAGCGGCTGGGTGTGGAGACTTACGGTGAGACTAAAATTCCAAAAATAAAATCGTTTCCATAAAATGTGAATGACCTTCTGTAGATCACTTGGTCCTCTCTAACTCCCATGCCCGTAACTCTGACCCCAGTGGGCCAATCAAAACCAAACTACAATAGTTTGGATATGCCTATGGTAAGCTATGTTCCGAGCACGATGGAGATATAATTTCTACGTCGTGGTTCCAAGTTTCAAACTTCTACGTCAAAAAATGCGGGAAAATATGAAGGTGGCGGACAGACAAACAGAAAGGTAGACGGACATTGGGAAACCAATAAGTGCTCCGCTACTTAATAAATTATAATAGAAAGATTATAATGATAAATTAAAATTGGTCAGGGAGACTTAAAGAAATTTTTTTAATTATTTTTTTTATAATTTAATTTTTTTTTTAATAATTATCATAAAGAATTTTCTTCGTGCAATGCAATGGAAGTTGATGATAACAACGTAGAATTTAAAAATTAAAATTCTGAAAAATAAATAGATAAAAAATATAACAATAATTTAATTTATCTCATCAAAGCTTAAAGAAATGTTCTTAATTATTTTTATAATTTTAAAGCGTTTTTAATAATTAGTATAAATTACTGACTACGCACATTTCAATCCTAAAGAGAGAATCTGGTTTTACAGAAAAAAAAATATTAAAAAAAAATAAATAAAAAAAGATACAAATGAGTGAACTAGCTTTCCAATTCCATCACTAGGGAATGAAATAATCTCAAAATATATTTTTTTTATTTTTTTTTTACCTGTCTGAGATTATCAAAGGGTTGCGATCCGTGTCTGATTAGTTCAGGTGGTACTCGGCATGGAGTGTGATTCATCGCACTTCTTCTCTTGATAAAGCTTTCGGGGATAGGATATCAATCTCTATAGGAATAACATACACGAGTATGGATAAAATCGAAATCCTAATTATTTTTATTTAGTAGAAAAATTCAGACAAACAGACCAGTTTCAATTAACAAATGTAGAAAAAACTAAACTTTTTTTTTTTTCCAACTCTGCATATACTTAATTACAAAGTTCAAGGTAAGTCAAACTCCTTTTTTTTATATTAAATAATATATTTTTTAATTATTGTATTTTTAATATTAAAATTAAATTAAAAAAAAACTTAAACAAATTAAATATGAATTTACATTTTGATTTTGTTTTTATTAATAAATAGCTCATTAGTATATTGATTTATTGCCATTCAAGTAATCAGTGCCTGCAATTGATCAGTGCATTTATCATAGTTTTGAGTTTATTGAATCTCCTAAGTAAATATTTATGTCAAAGTGTGAACTCATTTTCTGACCACTTTTGCATTGATTTTATCTGAAACAATTTATTCTTTTGTTCTTAAAAAGTGAAAACTCAGTTTTAAAAAGAGAAAGTATGATTTAGTGAATATGGGTCACTGCCCAAGGTAATAATAATGTAAAAAAACAGGGCATTCTGGTGAGTCAATACTTATTTATACGAGGATGATTATTTTTATTAAAAATATTTAATTAATTTCTTTTACGTAATCAGTTACTTTCTTAGAACTAGAAATGCGCTTCTCCATTTCTGAATTACATAAAAATAATGCTTCCTGCGTATATGTATCATTAAAAATTTTTTTTTTTTGTTGTATTGAATATTTTGGAACATTCATATTGAATTATTGCTGAGTTTCACTCGTCTATAGAGTATAATAATATTATTATAATTATTACCTTAGACATAGTGGATTAATCCCATTATTGTTTACAATCTGAAAACCCTTTTTTTTCTCATTTGAATTCAGTTTTATTATTCCATTAAATTGTTGATCCAATTAAAAGTTAAAAACAAAGTTACGTATATAATACTTTAAATATCACCAAGGTTTTATTATGGAAATGTGTAATTCTAAAGTACTAGAAGAAATTCAAAAAGATTGCTTTCCATAAATTCACTCTCATTTTATAATAAAATTTAGGATTTATTTTTTTTATTATATAAGAAAATATAAAAGACCGTCAAATAATCTGAATCCTTATAAAATTTTTCATTGCTCATAAAATTCTAAAGCATATAAAATCAAGGAAATAAATTACAAGCCCATATCCCCCAGTTCTTGCCATTTGTTTAAATGTTATTAGGAAAGTTGACATTCTCAAAATTATATGTCTACATGCCTAAATGGATAACCACCATAATCATTTCCACAGGTGGTTGTTAGTAGTTGTAATAGTAGTAGCTCTGAAAGAAGCATATGAAAATTGGTTGGCACCTGCATTTCAAGTAACTGAATTATTTTATCAGGTTATTTCATAGCAGATGTAGGGCTGTATTTTAAGTTTAGATTTTTTAATTAGTAAATGTTGTTTTACATAGTGGAATTTATTGTACAGTGCTCCAAAGCAAATTTTGCAGTGTAATATTTAGTTGTTTTTTTATATTTCAGATATTGATTTGTATGCACTATTATTGCGGTGTTATAAGGAAAAGGAAGTTTTGCAAAGTTTTTATTCCTATCCTGTCTTAGCAATAATTATTGTTATTAAACTTTCCTGCATTGATGCAGCATGTGAGCAAGTTTTGAAAAAATATTAAAAACTGAATATTATTATTTCAGTGCTTTTTGAATGAATAAGGTCACTGACAAATTCATTTAGCTGAATACAATGCTCTATTTGAATTGAATATGAGTACAAAAAAAAACACTTTTGTATAGAAGAATCGAATCTAGAAAATACTTTTAAATGCTAAATAAATGCCATGGTGATATGAATACATTCCGAATTCTACATGTACTTTACTTATACTGTTCAATATAACATGAAGAAAAATAAATCTTTTCTCTAGTATAACCAAAAATGAGGTAAATTTACTGGCATTAACAACAGTTGCTTCTCAGCTTTAGTGCATAAAAGTAAGGACAATGAAGAGAAAAGAAAAAATAAATGGACAAAATTGAAATTAAAGTATTTGAATGAAATTCAAGAAACTAATCTTTATGTTGAATTTGATTGATTGTATTTATAATGGAATTGAGATTTTCTTCAAAACAATGAAGTTCGTATTATACGCTATAAGAAAAAAATATATAAAATATATATATTATTTTTTATGATATATTCCTATGTTATGATTAATTCTAGATTAAAACCATATTCTGTACATTTTTTATATGGCAACATGAAAAAAAACTCTTGTTGCTTATTGTTGCTATTAATTAATTAATTAATTAATTAATTAATTAATTAAATAAATAAATAAATAAATAAATAAATAAATAAATAAACATTCAATAATATATTTATTTAATATCCTGTAAAAAGTTAAAACCAAAAGCTAAAGCTGCAACTGAGATCAAACTTGTCAAAGTGGACCAGAACCATATAAATCAGAAAAAATATACACAAAAATAGGAATTCTCATACCGATTTTAAAATACAAATTCGTAAAAGATAGCAGGGATCACAGGCAGAGTTAATGCAATTCTTTAGGTGCTTTATTTGCGAAATTTTATTTTGGGATTTTTTTAAATTTTCAACAGGAATTTTATTTTATATTTTAGGAGGCAAAAAACTGGAAAACGCTTTGGGAAACTATTTTCTGGCAAAGAAGATAGACTTAAAGTTCAGGGAATGGAAAAATAACATTTTAAAATATGAGTTTTACTTTTAAGGAAATTAAGAGATAAATTAAGAATTTTTAATTTTTTATTAATAATTATATCACTTCTGATTTACTGAATTTAAGATAAGTTTTTTCGTGAAAACAAGGTGAACTACCAAAAATTGTATTTAAAACTTGTAAATCTGAAATTTAAATTGCAATCCATATTTCATGATATGTATTTTATATTTCAAATATAATTGAAATTAATTAAAATTAATTCAAAATACTGAATTAAATAAAAATAAGTAATAAAAAACATTTTATATTGTCACTCACATTGTGAGGAACGGCTTTATACATGTATTTATTGTAAAAGGTGATATTGTATTGTAAGGTGATACTTTGAATATTTGATACCTTTCTGTAAGATTCAACATTGCTTGGATAGAATAGTTTTTGTTTACATGATTGAAATTTCACAATTTGGTACTAATACTTCATATTAAAGATGCAGCAAAGATGTCTTAAGCTTATATGCTGCTCCTCAAATAGCAATAAAATACTGAATAAGGGATTGAAATAAAGACAAATACATTACTAGAAGGAATATTAATTTTATTTACAGTTTTTTTTTTTTTTTTTTTGTTTTTAGATTCCTTCACTTACTTCAAAATTGTTTTGATTACTTATACTTTTGCTATTTTTATAGTCAAAAGTCGTGTCTGAAAGTTTTGACAGATTTTTTAAAAAATCTCATTTTTAAAGTCAAATCATATATATAAAATCAGCAACAGTGGACTATGTCACAACAAAGAAAAAATCTAACAATGGGTTATTTCCCAATTATACAATCGGGTGGGTTCACTTCTAGTCTATAATAAATTTAATTTTCACTGATTTAATCCACTGGGAGTGAAAATCAGAAAATTGTATTTGAGAGCAGGACTGAAGTAGATACAGGACTGAATATGAATGTCTGGAAGATCTGGAAAGATTAGGTTGTCCATTAGTGATGTGCTTGGTGTTTGAAGGAAGAAATTTCAGATTCTGCACCTACAAAATTCTACTACCCCCCCCCCCCCTCCCCAGCACATCTTCACTCACTACACTTAAACCAGCACATCTGATACATCAACTTCAACATTTTTTTTTTTTTTTTTTGTAAAAATTGACATTACATAATGCAAAAAGCCCAGAGTAGCATATCCAGTTTATTTATTTACATGTGATGCCCAATGTTGCACTTCTACTACATGCTGATAAAATTTAGATATTTTCAGAAAATTTTTTTTTTTTTTTTTAAATTAAAACCATTAATTTAACTTAGGTTAACTCTACAATATTAAAAAAAAAATATTTCTTTCATGGATCTTATGGGGTTAAAAAAGCATTAGGTGAAATTTTAATTTTTTATGTATTTATTACTTTATTTTCTTCATTAACTTGAAGAAGGAAAATTTATTAAACTTAGTTATTGATTATATTACATTACTCCTTTTCTTAAGTAATATTATTAAAAAAATTTAATTTAATTTTAGTTTATCAAAGTTAAAAATGTTGAGGTGATAAATAAATTCATCAATTTAAAATAGTAAGCCATTGTGGAAGAGTACAGTATTTTAAACTGTATAAAAGTAATGACTCAAGTTTGACATTAATTGTTATGCTAATTTTTATCAGGAGCAAAAGGAAGTCTGAGCATTTTTTTAAAAGTAAGTTTTCCGTTCACAAATTCTAATTCTCCTTTCCAATTGCCATTTTTATCGCTTCGGACTACATAGGTAAATGAAGTATGGCAAAAAAGAAATGGAATTTTAACGTTCCAGATGAAAGGTAATTTTATAGACTATGAAAAAATGTTGTTTAATAGAAATGTATAGGTGTAACTTTCAAATCATTTTTTTTTTAATTTGTATATCAATAAGAAGATTGATAATAGAGAGACTGGTGTTTGTTGGAGGTATCTGGAGTGCTGATAAGAACTTTTTGAAGTGGAGAAAAATGAACTCTTTCAAGTGGCAAATATGCATCAGTTGTATAGCATTTATCTGCTGGTATTATGACTTAGCAGTATTTATCGAAATTAATTTTTAAATTCTTAGAAAATGATTTTAAAACTTCAAAAATCAGTTATAATAAGGAATGGTTTTAAATAAGCCTATGTTCATCTTTTCTGCTTGGTTTAAACTAGGGCATTTTAAGCTTGATTAGTTAAGCCAGATGTTTCAACTAAAATGTCCCTTTTACAACCATCCATATTCTGAGAAATTTTTTTCCTCCTGTTGATGAAGAGGAAAATGTTAACATTGCTTTATTTACACTGTTTGCCCCAAAAGCTAACTCCTGCTCACTTTTTTTCCTTGATCAGTGTAAAATTTACTTGCCTGTGTTAGGTCATTATCATACAACCAAAGAAGACCTATCTATCATCCACTTATATTAAAAATATTTAGTTTCCGTTAAAAATTAAAAACTTTTTATTTAAAATTAATATTTGTCTAGCCAAAATAAAGTAGATTTATATGTCAAACAAGTTTTAAAATAATTTGTCTGTATATATTATTTTTTTTTTAATGTTATCATAGAAAGACTAAACTTGGATGAAGTCCAGAAACCAGGTTCTAGAAGTGTACCTTATATAATTTTTAGAAATTTATTATAATAAATTAATCTTAAATTGTCTGATTTTTAATGAAAAGACACAATTATTTATAATTATGCTATTTAAAAAGCATTTTCTATTAAAGATTTTCAAGGATCTTGGGGGAAATTGAAAAAGGAAATGGTTCTTTTAATGGCCATATTGTAGCTTTGACAATAACTGCAGTAGAGTTAGCTATCAAATAACTATTTGTGATCAAAGAACTTTTTCGTGATGAAAAGCAGTTTACCATATTTTTTTTTTAATATATAAACATATTTTAATTTTTATTATTAAACAATGGGATCACACACACATACACATATATATATATTGTCGATCCTATGTTATCCCCATATGGACATAAAGACCAAAAATGGGGTTAATGATAAAGATAAAAGAAGTAAAGAAAAGAAATTCAAAACAATTATTGTAGGAAAGCGATGAAAAAAAATTAAAATATCCTTAGAACCACTTAAAATTTTAGTTGCGATATTTTACAGCACAAATCCTTGTTTCTATAGTTAGTGCAATAAAAGGTGTCTAAACAGGTTGTCATCATAAATTTCATATAAACTTACTATAAAATCTACAGAATTTATTATAAATGGTTAATAAAACTGGTCAGGGAAAATACTTTTTTCCTCTAAAACACTGGTTCTCAACTACTGGTGGCACGCAAGCAGTTAACTTGTAGAACTTGCAAAAGGTAATGTTATATTAGTTGTTTCTTAATTACTTTTTATTTATTTATTTATTTACAGAAATACTCAGTTACAAAAGAAAGTATTGAATAGAAACATAACTTACAAAAGATAACAAAGAATATTGAAAAGACAATGACATAAATAAAAAACAATTATATAATGAGCATTAATTAATTAATTATCACTTGGAAAAGTGAAAAGATTAATCTGTTAGAGTTGATATCTGCTGTCCTGAAAAATGTCAAAATTAGCCAAATAGGAATTAGCATCTAATTGGTAAATTTTAGATAAAATTATTGGTGGATATGGAATTCTCTACATGAAAGAGCATAGGATTCCTAATAATGAGTTAAAGATACGGATGGGAATCGATTCAAGTAAATTAGAACTGTCAATAGTGGAATTCCGTAAGTCAAAAAGAAAGGGTAGGTCTGACTGCATTCTTGTATTTGCCAGAGTTTCAATGTTTAAAATTTTTGAAGTGGTACACAACTGTTAAAAATTGTTTTAGTTTTATGCGGTTATAAAAAGGTTAAGAACCGTTGCTCTAAAAGACTAAACTTAAACTCTTGATTAAAATTGTACAAAGGTTGAACATTATTCATAAAATTAACAATAGCTCTAATATTGGAATGAAGACTATGACATAATAATTTGAGATTGTAAACCAAATTTCTATTCCATAAGAAATTTTTGGAATTGATTGATTGATTATAATAATAACAACAACAACAGGGAATAACCCACCAGATAAACTGGAGGGCGAACCCCATGTTGCCCTCCAGCGGCCAGAGCCCAATACGACATTGATGAAAAATACATATGAAGTAAAAATAAATGGAATAAAGTCAAGACTAAAAAGATAAGCACAGTTAAACAAAAAATCCCCAATAAAAACAATGCAAAAAGCAGAGTTGAAACAACTAGTTTATGCTAAAGATATCCAAGCAAAACTTCAATGTTCTTGAATACTAGAAAACAGTGGCAGGATTGATCCACCCAGCATTAGTTTGAAAATTAGGACAAGACCGAGTAAGGTTAACGTGATTAGCTACTCAAAGACAAAATAAAATAAAATAAAATAAAACTGAGACATCAGTAGATCAGGAGCATTAATTTTTCCACAAACAATTCTTTTTAGAACCGAAAGGATATTATTCTCGATAATGCCCTTTAAAGAAGGGTCTAAAGTATTTTGTCACATAGTTCCGATTGGACAGAAATTTCAGAAAATTAGAATGAATACTCTAACTACTAAGTCTGTTGAATATGTAATTATCGCCAGTATACCAAATAAGCAAACAATGTAAAATCTTTGATAACACTTGATGTGCAAAAAAACTGAAGTAAACAAGGATCATGGAAATTATCCTTATTTATCAAGGATCATGTGATTAAAAATGTTTCTATAAAAATTAAATGAAGATATGATACGCAATATCCACAAGAGCAGGTTTTAATGGGTGGATGCTAATAAACTGGTAGTTTTGTTATTGCATGACATGAGATACTTAGCTTTATATAACAGCTCTTTGAAACCATCCATAAAAATTACTTTAATAGTAGATGTCTATTTAGAATCCAAGAGATGCCAAACTTCCTTTTCTTTGAGTTTACCATTATGGAAACCTTTAGATTTTTAATGTTTTAGGTAAACTATTTAAAATAATTAATAATTTTTATGACTTGTCTAAATTACTGAATATCATTGGATTTCTATTTTCCAAAGCAACTAACTATAAAGGGTTCGATTTATGTTCAACTGATTATGAAATACAAGTTGGACTTGTATTTAACCAAATGGTTCGACTTTTAATATTTATTTTATTACATTGCTCTCATTTTTCTAATGCAGTTTTAAATTCTTGTTTTGAAATCTACGGATAAATTGTTTCATATGCAGAAATTAAGTTTAAAAAATTACTGTTTTCACCTATTGCCATTTTCGTATGTGAATAATGAAGTGATATATAACATTTCAGTGAATATAATTAATTACATATGGTAATGTACAGTTTTTACAATAAGATTGGGGAGAAATGTACCTTGGTGTGATGTTTCACATATATTTTTTCTTAAATTTAACTATTGTTTTTTTATGACCTTTAGAAAATAAGCACTTCAAAGTCGATTTATCTTCTTCCATCCATTCCGCTTCATCAGTAATCTTGTAAAATGAGACCTGGTTATAGATAATTTCATAATGAATGATTTTAAAACCGGGCCAAAACAAATATTTAAATTCATTGATTTTCTGTATTAATGAGAAATTTATCAAGATTTCAAGTCACTGAAAAATTAGGTCATAAAATTTACATTAATTATTCCAGAATGTTTTAACAATATAAATTATTTATTTTTTTTTTTTTTAATTATAGAAAGATGAAATTAAATTTTAAAAGAAAATTCCAATTTACTGAATCTTATAAAAAATATTCTCATCTGAAACAAGTTCAACAATAATTAACTTAATTATTGTTTAATAATCGTCATAAAAAAAGTTAATGAATTTTTTTTTTTTTTTTTTTTTTTTTTTTTTTTTTTTAGAATTTCAATAGATTTTAATTAAGCATAAAACGTTAATTAAAAAAGGCATTTGAATAAATTCTTTTCCCTTGACCCATGAGATAATTGAGGAAAAAAAACTTTATTCATTATTGTTTATATTCTGCCTTATACTGCAAATAGTTGCATTTTTCATTCTTCTCAAAATTTCTTTCTAAAAAAATTTACATTTATTTCCAGAAGATGAAAGGTCACAAACTGCATATTAGATAAAATACAAAAGAATAAAAAGAAAGCACTTTTTTCATACAGGGTGTTTCATAATTGGTGTCCCTTCTTTAGGTCCAAATAACGGCTCAAGGGGAACAGGTGGGGGGGAAATGAATATTGATTATTTGGTTTTGATGTCCACTAATTCAGAATAAAAACATTTCGCGTCCCTGGGGGTGAAGGGGTAAATTTTGAAAATTTTAATTTTGTAGGGGTAGGAGTTAGACCCCATGTGTTATTTAGAAACTTGTAGAGCATCACGTAAAATGTGGGTTTAGCAAAAAACCCGGTGAAAAAATCTCATGCCCTGACCCTTAACAATGGAGTCCTTGTATGAATATGTGTGCTCAAATTTTTTCGTTTTCGTGTTTATTTTGAAAGAAACAAAAATCCGCACTCTTATTTTGCAAGCATCTATTGTAGCTTCAATTGAGTAACATATTTCAATTTGGTGGAAATCTGTGACATACATGTTCAAGGGATTCCCTTGTAAGTGAAATACTTGTTTGGTACGCAAAGCTTAAAACCAATGGGCAATTACCATGTTTATTCTACTATAATGCGAAAAATTTTGGCCTAAAAAAGCATCTAAATTTGTGGGACCGTATTATACAAGAGTATAATATTAGCGATGGAACGATTAAAGGCAGCTGAGAGGGGGAGGGGGGAGATGCAGTTGAGTTTTGTCCTAATGAACTTCAGACGACGACAGCGTATAATATACGTCACAGAACTTTAATTACCCTGTATATACAATGTACACTTCATTATATAGCAAATTAATTAATTTTTATTTGAATTTCCCATTGCCAAAAAAAATAAAAAATACGAAAGATGAATCAGATTTTGAAGGCTTTTAATTGTAAAGTTATAGATTTTTTTATTTATTTAAATGCATATTTAAAATTGGAAAATTAAAAATTGGAGTTTTTTTTTTCCTGTATATTCTTGCATATTTTATTTCTATAAGAGGACTGCATTATATAAGAGGATAAAATTTTTACTGTTTTTTTGGGCTTTGAAAGCAGAATCTCATTATACAAGATGCGCATTACAGTAGAATAAATACGGTATTTGTTTACAAAAATCTAGGTGTGTATAATACGTGGATGTGCATGTATTATACATGGGAAATTTTTCAAAAAACCCCCCAAAAAACTAAATATGCATAATACAAGGGTGTGCATTATACAGTAAAATCCCGTTACAACGTACCTCACTTTAACGTACTAATTTTACGTTCCCTTGGTTAAATTAACCCTTCATTATAACGTACATCGTTCGAATGTCTTGCTCCGATTGGTCAATACAGCCCATGCGAAAGTGGCAAATGGCAATGCATCAAAAGGAAACGATACATCTCTTCAATGTGCCAGCAGAGGTAACCTTTGAAGATTATGTAGCGTGTGACAAAAGAGTTTACACCTCTGCTGAGTTGACGGATTCAGAGATTCTGGACATGGGATAAAAACAAAATTAAATTCAAAGTGACCAGGAAGACTAAGATGAAAATGACCATTTAGAACCAGAGGTAATGCTCGTCTCAACTTTTGTAGCAATGGAGGCTATAAAGATTTTATGTAATTATTTCGCACAGCATATCAGTGCACCAGATTCATTTCACTTCACAATCTCAAATATGGAGGATTTTTGGGGGAGGCAAATAATGGAAAAAAAGACTGTCATTACAGATTTTTAAAAAAAAAATTAATCAACTATAGTGCTACGTGTATTCTGTGTTTGTATTGAATAAAATAAAATGCTATACTTCATGTATTCTTATTTTTTTCATATATGCATTGTTCACAAGCCTCCCCCCCCCCCCCTCAGTTTCAGAATAACATGCACCTCAGAATAACGTACAAATTTCCAGTTCCCTTGAAGTATGTTGTAACGGAATTTTACTGTATACCAAAAATTATGGCACTTCCAAGATGAGAATATCAGGTGACACCTGAGCTAGACGTTCAAGAGTAAGAGTAATTTTAGGTAAGATGACTGTTATTATGGAAGTATTTTTTTATTCGATTATATAGATCATTTATAAATTTTGATAAAACTCAGTGTAAAAAAAAAAAAAAAATAAAAAAAAAAAAAAAATAATTATTATTAAAATATGATTAAACTGACGATGTTTTAAAAATAAAATACCAAAAAAACAAAACAAAAACAAGCTAATGCTAAGCTAACAAAAACTATTTTTTTAAGGGAAGTAGAAGAATATTTTGAAAAATATTTTCCTTATTATATTTCTAAAAGAATGTTTTTCATCACAACTCATTAATGCACTGCGACCGTAGAATGAAAAATATATCAGAAAAAGATGAGAGCATTTGAGCATAACTTGAAAATATTTTTCATGTATGAGTGCAATTGAGATGGAGCGTTTTCGACTGGATTTTTTATAATATAAATGCCATAACAATCATCTATTCAACATAACATTTGATTAATGTTGTGAAACATCTGTTTAGTTCCTATGTTTGACACTTTTATTCATGTTTATAAAAATATTCATTTGTTTTTCAACTTTATTTCTAGGTCATTATGTTTCCTCTTCGTGGTATTTTTGTTTTGATAGGTGGGTTTTTAACCCATTTAACACTGGGAACTGGCTTCAGTTATGGTTAGTGACTATCTTTTTATTTTTTTCAAATACACATAAAAATTCTTTCTACATGATGTAAAACTTAATTGTTTATTTGGGTTTAAGGCAATATGTCACCATACATAATTTCCTTTCTCCACGCACACCGGGATCATCCGAATGTTACAAGTGAGGATGCTATCTGGGGATTTGCCATGGCTGTGTTTGGACAAGGAATGCTTATGTCTGTAGGAGGGATTCTATATCGAAAAATAGGCCCACGCATAACATCGTATATTGGTTCCTTTTTTGCCAGGTAAGATAGATTTGCAGCAACCATGCCACTGAATTTCCCCACCAATAACTTCTTTAAACAAAACTACTCCTTAACTTAGCCGATTTTGGATGATTGTCACTTCACGTATAGCTCCTTCTCCACCACCGATTATGTTCAGTGTGTCTCCCCCGATTCCTGGCAATAGCCCAGCAGCATAATTTCCATGCTAGCAGACTTCTTTGCAGGGCAGCAAGAGAATTTCGTTCCATACCTCCTTGTACACTTTCCAAAGTCCAGCGATGGTTTCGGGCGACACCCTCTGAAACTCCTAAGAAGGCCAAAGCCACAAAAATCCATGGAGGCATCAGTTAAGAGTAGCAGAGAAGGGTATTGCATGAATGCTGGTCTCTTCTTCCATTAGTGCCATCAAATTCTGTGTCGAGCGCTTGGTGTGACTGGATGCCTTATCTTTATGAACAAACTTTGTTGCTCTCCACTCGGTACAATGCTGGGATCTCCTCAGTGTGAAAAGGTTTCAAAATGTTCTCCTGGTAGTCATTAGTATTAATCTGGTGTTTTTCTCTATCCGACGAAGTTGCAACTGTCCTTTTGAGCAGTAGCCTGCCGCCACTGTGAAGCATTTCGGAAAACATTCACGACATTTGCGCATCAATCAGTCTGGCCTTTCGCGTCTGCTGGACTGTATGCAATTGCACGAACCTTACCACAATCTGTGAGGTAAACCCACACTTCATCCAATGTGACAACAAACCGTCATTTCTTGCCCACAAGATACCCTTTGTAGAGTTTGCAGGCGCTGGTTTTGCATTGACGGATGTGACATTCATTAAGAGCACAAACCCTGGCTTTATGGAACTTGCACAGGCCTAAGTTGCATTAATTATGCGGTTTACTGTAGATGCAGATTTTCCTGCCTTCTGAGCCATGACCTTCTGTGTTGGAGGGTTACCCTGTGATCTTTTTGAGTGTGTCAGGTGAACAGCTGGGGTGGGGTCTCTTCTGAGGTAGCTTTTCATGGATGAAGTTGTTGGGAATGCCCGAATTACATATGTCAGCCAGAATGGAGTTAACAGCAGCCTTCGATAATTCAATTCCTTCCGTCTTGCACTGTTGCATGATACGTACGGCACTAAATCCCACCTTGGAAAGCTCTCGTGCGTACCCTCTCCAAAAATCATTAATTTTTCTAGTCATGACATGAATTTTCTGGACTTGTTTCCTGAACAAATATTTATGGAATGTCCACTGATACACCACCTGATTTACATAGGCTTGGGCACATTCCATTAGCGGGGAGGAATGTTCAAAATCGGCTTAGTTAAGAAGAAATGACCCTCTGTATAGGCCTATTAATTGTTTTATGTGAAGAATATGAATTTATTGCTAACTTCATTGCAGCATTAATCAAAATAAGGACGATTTGAGTATTTCAAACAATACAAACACATACCATGCATCAACTGACAGGAATACTCGCTAGATTTCAGCCATTTGAGCATTTCATGTGATTTGTCACAGATTAAAACTGTACTTTGTGAATATATCCTGCAGGGAATATAGGGGTGCAGGGTTTCCAACTTTTTTTTTTATATACACAAAATTCGAATTTTCATTGATATACAGAATTTGAGTTATATAAGAGTTTAGGGTATATTCACTAAAATAATATAAAATTATTTGGTGAACTTTTTCAGTTATTTTGTTTTTTTTTCTTCGTTTATTTTTCAGTTATTTCAGGAGTATCTTAAATCTTCTGATATAATGCGCCTCTTGTATAATGCGATCCCCATTTTTGACTCTTTATTAGCTTTTGGCGACGAGAAATACAAATAAAAAGTGAATTAATATATTGGATAATGAACTGGACATTGTTTGTTTGTTTGCTTGGTTGGTATTAATGTCCCTCTCAACTACTATGATGGTGTTATAGGAGCCGCAAATTTTGCCTCAGAAGGGTTCTATAACATGCAGTTGGCAAATGATTACATGGGACCAACAGCTTTACTTCCTTTCCAAAGGAAGTGCGTGATCTCGGGATTTTCACTCTGAAAAAATCCTCGTCCTCCTCAGCTGGGATCGAACCCACGGCCTTGGCAATCATGTACAACAGAGCCATTGAGGTTGATCTGGACATTGTATATACTATATAATAAATATACTGTGATGTATATTATACGTCAAATTTGTCTTAAGTTGGTCAGCCCATAGTTTGTTTAAAACCCTACCCCTCTCTGAGTCACTGTCAACTGCTGCAGGGCTAATATTATCTTGTATTATACAACTCCACAAAATTTTTCGCAGACGATTCACTGTATGTATACAGTAGGGGCGAGTGGGGTTGGTTCAGACGAAAATCAAATTTTTCTTCCCTGTGGGTTAATCATGAACCAAATAGTGAATGTGTATATCGTATTTTGTACTCTAAACCTTTCGTCTTTTACCTGTACATATGACTTTTCAGTAGTCACGTGATAATCTATATATTTATATATTTTAAAAAACCTCTGCAATGTCCGAAGCAATCCCTAGATGTGGCGTTGCTTCGGATTGTCGCGGGGCTGTTTCAGATAAACTGCTTCTTGCCATTTTAATGAAATACAAGGCAACTTTATTATCAAAAGAGCATGAAAATGTTATCACAACTTGCCTAACATTATCACATTAAAAAAAATCACAATCACTTGACTAGCAGCTTTGTTTCATTTAGAAGCAGGGCTAGCAGCCATGACATTTCTACTGCAGCTTTCACTTTCTGTATCTTCTGGTGCTTGCTTCATATCTTCCCTAAAAGGAAGATCTTGCACTCTTTTCCTTTTGTAAGTTCTAACCAAACGCGTCCGAACCAACCCTCTTTTATTGTGTCCGAATCAACCCCATCATGCCAGAAATCAAATAAAATACCTTGTTAAGGCCTAACGACATACATGGCCGAAATGAAACTGCAACACGTTTAAGTATAGTACTGTCCCTCAGGAATAAATGTCTGTTAACATTTCTCGTATAACCTCTCTACAAATTCATGAACAAACCTACCTGAAAATTTTTTTTCATACTCCCGAAAACAAATTTTATTTCTTATTTACTGACCTTTCTGGCAAATAGATTTTCATAATCTGTATAGTGTTGCACACTAGGGATAATTTTTTTGGGCAGCATGCAAATAGTTTCGACTGAAAAAATCGATTTGTCCAAACCAATCCCACTCTCCCTTATATGTTTATTATCTTTATTTATTGCCATCATAAATCCCTGTTATTTTATTTTATATCAAGGAGATTATTCTTAACTTAAACTAATCACATCAAATAATTAGATGTAAATATTAAGTGCAAAGTAAATGCATGTAAAAAAATCATAGCTATATAAGCATCTGAAAAGCAAATACATGCTTTATCAATGTTTTAAAATTAAATAAATTCAAGTAGTTTTTCTTATTTTCATGATCTCCACCACCAATTCTTAGCTTTAAATTCAAACAAATTCCTTTAAAATGTTATAAAATATCTTAATACAGAAAATGATTTTGTATATTTGCATGGAGATGTCCTAAAAACAACTTGTTCATTACAGCCTAGGAGTTGCTCTGACTTACTTCACAATACAGTCATCATTGGCAGCTGTTGTAGCAACATATGGTCTTATGTTTGGTTTGGGAATCAGTGTGGCGTATGTGCCATCTCTTACAGCTGGCATGGAGGCAAGAATTATATAAATGATATATCACTCTTGTTATAAATTATGTCAATTGGATCTCTCTTTTTTCCAAAGATTTCCATGTAGTAATCTAAAAACATTTTATTGTTTCTAGTGGTTTCCCAACAATAAAGGCCTTGTAAACGGTATTGTTGTAGGTGGTTTTGGATTAGGTTCATTTATCTTCACTCAAGTTCAAACAGCTTACTTAAATCCTCACAACAGTATACCAAACAATAAAGGGTAAGAAGTACTTTTTCATTTATCTGAATTGTAATTGATTACCGTATTTAAATTTAAAAATTTCAAACTAAATTTCTAAAATCCAGTATGCCAAATTGCATTTCCTCCAGGTTAAACGAATTTAATTTTTTAAGACTATTTTATTAGGTAATTAAATGTTTTAATTACCATGTTGGCATGTTCATAATTAAAATCCATTTGTATTAACTGTCATGATCAGTAAATGTCTCAGCTGTTGAATTTAACTATTATAAATGATCAATTTATTAATAATTTATTACATTAAGGGTAGTAATTCAAAATTTTAATGCATAAATGTACATGATACTAATTAATAATTTCAAAATAGTAAATGTAATACAGTCAAACCTCATTATAACAATGTTTTGGGGACTTACAAAATGATATCATTATAACAGGTTAATGTTATATTGAAGGGATGCTATATTTCAATAAATTTTCATCTGTAGTACAAGATAATTGAAATATAGGGTGTGCCCATAATTGACCCATTAATGCGCACCATATGATATATACAGTTGTCAACTGTGCAATCATCGCCCTCTAGAATTAAAACCAACAAATACATTTAACTTTTAGCAACTATAATCTGTTCATTAGATGTCACTACTATAATAGATCCAAGCCAGATTTCATTTTAGTTGCGGTTTCAATTACTGCTTTAAAAAAATGGAGGTTAAAATAAGGGGAGGTTAAAAAGTTTGTGTTAGAATCATTAGTAAAAAGAAAGAAATAATGGGGCAAAATTGTTTCTTGTTTCCTTGTTTCAAATAACAACTAGGTTTTTGTGAAATGGAAAACAATGATAGTGTGCAATTTAGGGATCCATTACAAAGTTTTAGCTGTACATTCTTATTTGATCTAATATAATTATTTCATTATAAGGTCTCATTTAGATGCAGACATCCGTGAATATATCAATCTGTACAATCTAGGTAAATAAATTGTACATTGAAGTGGACGTACGATGTATGAGTGCACAACTGCCTATTTTAAAAATTCTTCTGCAAAATGGCCTAATTCGTTTCTTTTGTAAATTATCATTTTGTATATATTATTCATGTAATAATATCTATAATGACAGAAATTAGGAAATTATGCTTGTCATGTATGTGGGTAACCTTGATTTTCAGAAAAAATGCCTTCCAAAAGATAACCCTGATGCTTCTGAAGATGCTGAAGAGCTGATGTGAATTTTGGAAACTTTTTAGATCATTTGTGCAGGAAGACTATAAGGCATGCTTCACAAAAGGGGTCTTGCATTCACACTATCTTCTGAACAAATGTATAAGTAATTTAGTATAAGTAATATTGCTACTTTCGGGTTATCATCTTTTACCACCCAGCCTTTTCCAAAGCTACAAAAAATATTTGCATCAGAAATATTGACGGAAGGTAACTGCTATAACAGATAGTCTAGAAAAAACAAAAAAGGCATATCAGTACATCAGCTAGTTTTGGTCCAGTGTACAATAAAGGTACCCAGGGTGAATCTGAATTAGGCCAAAGAAATGGCACTGCCCAATATTTAGATCCTGTTTACACCACTGTACCGTTGTCAACACATGATTGCTTTCCACTGCAATGTAGAAAACATATCCCTTCTAGAATTTACTAGAAGAATTGTAGTAGCACTCCAAACAAATTTATATCCCCCCCCCCCCTCCCCGATGAGTGCGTCCAAAAATCCCGAAACATGTCTGAAATACGATTGGACAATGTTCGTCACCTTATTGACAAGATTGATACATAGCATAGAGTTGGTAAATGTAGAAATATACTAAAGATCATTGTTATACAAGAGCAATGAAGGCTTGTGCACCCTGATATTTGTTTTCTACAGTACCAAACAACATAATTTCATGTAAAAATTATAAATTATCATTGATTTTTATTTGAAATGTAATATTATATTAAAATTATGTTACCTTGTTATTATAATACTTTTTTATTAAATTTATATAAATTTTTGCTTATATTAGACTATTTATATCCATGTTTTGACAATATATTTTAAGTTTTATAAAAATCTGATGCAAATTTTAATTTTGGGCATTAATGGGTTAAAGGACTATTGCAAAGAGTTATGATGACTGGTTTTGGCTGGAGGCAGCTTTGCAATAAGGTCCTTTAATTATGGACACGCTGTATATTACTTAAGTCTATAAATAATATAATACCGAGACAGGAGAATCTGTAGTGGAGTTCCTCATGATTCGCCACTCAGACCAATTCTTTTTAATATTTTTATTTCTTTGTGCCAACTGTTAATAAAAACAACGTTCATTTTCTACTATACGCAGATGACTTAAAGATTTTTCTTCGAATTCGTTGTTGAGAAGACTGTTATGCCTTGAATGAAATGCTTGGTAACATTGTTACATGGACAATTAAGAACGGTTTGTTGCTGAACGCTTCAAAATCTTATTGTAATCCCTTTTCCCGAAAGACTGAACTAATAAATCTACGGATATCACTTGGATGATTGGTTTTAGAACAAGTCAAGGATCTGGCTATTGTTTCTGAAAATAGTTTTTTAGTAGAAAGAAAGAAAGACAAATGAACTTAAACAGATCAGGGAAATTAAAGGGGGGTTTGTCCGAACCCCTGAACCCCCCCTAGTTACGCCCCTGGGGTTGTTCATTCTTATTTATTCCAGATACAAAACTGATTTTTTTTTTCCCCATAAAATTGGAAATTATTGTTCCAACAGGGTGCTTCTGAAAATTTTTAAAACTCAATAATTCGTACACGAATGCAGATGAAAAGATTAAAATGAAGTCTGATTTTTTTTTTTTTTTTTTCCAGGAAAAAAATTAATGCTAGAATTGTTCAGTATTTGACCAACAGATGACATTGTCAGGTTACAGACATCAGTTTATGCACATTTTCAGTTGGTAAAATGCTGGATTAACTATCTGCTTACAAATGTTCAATGTGCCATCCGTCATTCAGCAATACAGCCTTCAGAAATTGTGCATAAACTGATATCTGTTAGAGCACTATAATAAAGAGTACGGACAATTGGACTGCAGCGGCCATTTTGTTGCCTTTCTTCTATTTACTAAAAGCTGAGCCAATAAAAAAGGACTCGCTTTAAAACTGTTTAAGTTAGACAATATAACTCCCCCCCCCCTATTTTTATCATAAAATGTTACATATAATTTTATGTATATTTACGAATGTTACAATTTAAATTTAATTCATTAAAGTGATTTAATTTAGGTAACATCTACTTAGGTCAATAATTTAGTGATGAAACAGGACTTGTTTTAAAACTGATTAAAAGTTATACCACATTATTTGTTTTCCTGTTTTTTTAATATATATTATGTTATTTATGTTTACAAATGTGACATTTAAATTTAAGTCATTAAAATGATTTAAGTTAGGTTATTTATGTTATGTCCTCCGTAGCAAAATTAACAAAAAAAAATTTCTGAGAGGGGGGAAAAAAAAGAAAAGAAAAACAATATCTTTTGTTACTTTTTATATTTATTTCACATTCTTAATGACTGCTTGCATTGCCATACTCCTGCTGTCATTTTTTTTCCTGACAAGAAGGAAAGCAAGTGGCTAAAACATGAATGCCTTTAAATTTCATAACTCAGTTTTGATAATAAAAAGCTGGCTTCATTGCTTCGTATAAATTTTTCTGCTTCTTCCAATAAATTGTGTACAGCTGCATTTACAAATTGTAGAGGAGTTTGTTCATGGCAAATTCTAAACCATCTTAATTCAGTGAGTCTTTTGACATAGACTTGTTCCAAAATTAATAGTCTTTTGACATAGATTTTTAACATAAATAAAAAGAAAATTCATTAATGTAGTATATTATGCATTTTACGAGTTGTAGTTCAATGGAGGGTACGACAAAACCCCTAATCTTCAAGTGCATGTGAGGAGGAAAAAAAAAAAAAAAAAAAAAAAAAAAAAGAGTAAAAAACACAGGTACAAACCCCCAGAGATAAAAGCTATGGTTAAAGGATAAAAGAAGACGTAACCTCCAAATGAAGCCTTAATTTTTATATAAATTTTATTGAGTTATCTGAAAATTTATTGAAGTTTTTTCCTTGTATTGTGTAGTGA
>JAHWFO010011261.1:1460886-1477477 GCA_023313115.1 Rhysida immarginata
TTTTAAAAAGTGTTTCCTAAGATTAATTTACTGAATAATTTTTTTTTTATCTAGTGATTTAGTGGAATTTATTCGTGATTTGTTACTGCAGTTTACTGCACAGTATTTCAAAAAAATTTGAAAGTTAACATTTAACAAGTATGCATTCGTACAGAGGCAATAGAAAATTAATACACGAAAGGCAACAAAATGGCAATCGAAGGGTCACATGCGACCGATGAGCCAGTGAGCTTGCATTCCTGGCGGCAAACGTTCGGGGAAAAGAATGTCCGTACTCTCTATTATAGTGCTGTAATAGCTGTATCCTGACGTCATCTGTTGGTCAAAAACCGAAAAATTTTAGCATTTATTTCTTTTTCCTACCTTCATCCGTTCTTGATACAGTATTAGATTATTATAGGTTCTTAATTTTTCATATATCCTTAAGTAAATTAAAATCAAGAGAATGTTTAATATTCCTGTCCTAACCTACTGTTAAAATAGATAAAATTTTGCAGGTGGTGATTTTAAAATTTACAAGGAAATTAATAGTTTGCTTAATTATTTTTCAGGTATTTCACAGATGAGTTTGTTTTAACAAGAGTCCCCAATGTTTTTTTACTTTTAAGTGCAATATATGCATCATGTCAATTTGTAGGCTGTGCTCTCCTCGTTCGGCCTCCAAAAGCTAAACAAGTAAGGATTCTTTCCACTGAGAAAACTACCATGTGCTTTTATAATTATGCTTGCACAAGTTTGTATATTTTTTTGTTTAAAAATAATGGAAACTTATGGAATCTTACGAGTCACTTTGGCTTGGCACTATTTTGGGTTTCGGACTTAAGTTAGGTCTTAACAATAGATAAACAGCAATAATATAAACAATAGATTTTAGAAGTGCCAGTTTGGTTTTAAAAATTATTACATACATTAAAATTTTTTGCAGGAAGAGATTCCGTTGTTTGATACTCCAACAGTCTCGACAACATCGGTTTCAAATTTAATAAGCGAAACATCCTATGGTGCTGTGGAGAAGGTATCCTGTCCATACCGTTCATAAATATTACTGTCATTCCAAATGTTTATTTCATTTCCCTATTTGAATTTTATTTCTTTCAGGAAAAAGAAACTACAAAAGTTGAAGAGAAGCCTGTGGAGAAAACTACAAGTTCTCCGCAAAAGCGGTCTTATACTCCTTTAGAAATGTTGAAATGTCGGCAGTTTTATTTCTTGTGGATGACCTTTTTCTTCAATAATGAAATCTTAATATATGTAAATTCAATGTACAAAGTAAGTTAAATGTATTTGGTAATAAAAATTCTTACAATAGAAATTTGTATTAAATGCAGGGTGCTATAATGAAATGCAGAGACGAACTTTGGGAACTGATTCCTCCTATTAAAAGAGAAATAAGATGATCCCAAGTCCATAGCTTTCAAATTGAACGCGTAGCATCCCTTTCCACTGTGTTAACGTTACCATCGCTCATTTATTCATGGGCAACGCTAATTGGTGGATTTATAAATTTATGAATGATGATGATTAATTTCTTAGGATTATAAACTATTTAATTACCGTATTTTCTGGACTATAAGTCACTCCTTTATATTAATCGCAGTAGCTAAAATTCAAGAAAAGTTTTGGAAAAAACAATATATACGTAACATTTGCTGTTTAAGTCGTTTTAACAATCTTAGAACAGCCTATTATTTGCCTCTGTGATAAATATATTGAATGGCATGAATAATTTTAAATTATCAACTTCCTGTCATTTGAAGTACAAGATGCATTCAAAAAGTTCGGTGAAGTCCCATAGTTGAACAACCGTGCTGGTTAGGATGTTGCACTCACGCAGACACAGTGAGAGACATGGCAACTAGTAACCCCTAGCATCCAAATCATGGCAGTTAAGTGGAATTGGGAGCAACACATGTGAGAGGCAGTCAGTGTGAGAAGCGTGTCATTGCGAAATGGAGCAACACATTAACATCAAGTTTTGCTTCAAATTAGGCAAAACTGCAACGGAGACACATAAAATTTTAGTGAAAGTATATGGTGTGGAAGCAGTGAGTAAAAAGTGTTTTTGAATGGTTTAAACGCTTTAGAGACGAAAAGGAAGATGTCGAGGATGGGCCGCGTTCGGGCCAACCGTCAACAACCACAACTCCAGAGTTTTTGAACATCCTCCATATTTTATAGGTCTAGCACCTGCAGACTTCTTCTTGTTTCCCCACCTCAAAGGGGTCCTGAAAGATCTATGCTTTCCTGACATTGCAGAGATCCAACGTGTGACAATCATGCTTTGAAAGATACCGAAAGAAGCATTTGCTGACAGTTTCCAGCAGCTGCACAACCAATGTCAAAAGTGTTTTGTAGCTAATGGCAATTACTTTGAATGCCAGTAAAAGTATTTTGTTTGTATCTCTCGTTTCCTTTATTTTATTGGACCATTCACCAAATTTTTCGTATGCCCCTTGTATTTAAAGGACAACTCTACAGTCACATTCAACATCATTTAAATCGAAAGATTAGCACATGGCAAATTAAAAAATTTTTAATTCGAACCCTCAATGTGTGCAAAAACGAAAATTCCAAATGCAATTTTCAATAACTGCATACAGTCAAAATTCGACATAGTGAGGTTTTCCAAGATTACTTTGAGATAACAAGAGAAAATTACATTGAATTAATAGTGAAATTGCAGGGAAATAAACAAATTTTCGACTGTATATGTTTATAAGAACATGTTGTTCTATTTGTATGGGGAATTGCTTCTCAAAATTTGTTTCTGCATTTTGTTACCCTAAATAACAAAAAAAAATATTAAATACATGTTTTCATAAATTGCAATAGGCTTATGGTCAGACATTCATCAAAGATGATCAATATCTCGCAGTTGTTGGTGCAGTCTCTGCCATTTTTAATTCTGTTGGTAGGGTCATTTGGGGATGGCTAATGGATAAAACCAGTTATCGGGTATGGTATCAACTTTTCTTCTTTGTTCTGGATGTTAGTTTTGCATTTTATTAAGCAGTGTTGATATATTTTAGTCAGTGTCTTGATTTGAATGTAAATTAGACTTTCCTGAATTTTTATTTCTTAGACATGCATGCTACTTATTACTGGCTCTGTCTGTGCTTTAACAGCAACATTGGGTTTCACCCCTCATGGAGGGAAAATAATGTTTGCTATATGGATTTGGGCGATTTACTTGTTCATTGGTGGTAACTTTGTATTAATGCCAACTTGTACAACTTTAACGTTTGGAATGACCCATGCTGGAGTAAATTATGGCTTGGTTTTTACAAACACTGTGAGTAGAATTCATAATGTCAATTTTTTTTAAATAGTTTCAAATCTTATTACTTTATCATAACTAATTTATGTATTTATTAACAGATTATAAGTTCTCCATTAGTAGCCTTATTAACACAAAACCTATCAAGTTATATTGGTTGGTATGGAATTTTTGGAATGTTAGCTGGATTTGCATTCTGTGGTAAGTCCTTTTCAGCAAATTATTTTGTTCAAATAAGTTAATAAATGTACGAGGGAGTATGTCATAAAGTTTTAATTATCATCTCGAAAAAATAAAGTTATGTCGTTGATTTTTTGTTTGTATGCGAGTACATGTCTGCAGCCCTAGTACACATTGAAATTCCCGTGCCACAGTACCACAGCACGCCGCTAGAGGGATCAAAAGAAAATGGTGCAGGCCATTGATAAAGTGGAATATCGTGCAGTGAAATTAGTTTTCTGCATTTTATGAGGAACAACGCTGCAACAATCCATGCTGAGTTGGTGGAAGTGTACGGCAACAATAGACCATCATATGACACAGTGGTTAGGTAGTGCAGACACTTCCAGTGTGGACAAACTAAGTCTGAATGACGAACAACGAAGTGGCAGATCATCTCCATGAAGATCGGGAACCGCAAGAAAAGTGGAGCCCGTGATGATCGAAGACCAGCGTATCAAAATTAAGACTAAAGCGGAAAAAGTGAAAATTACTCATGGATCAGTTTTCATCATCTTGCTGCTGTCCAAGGGGGTTTTTTGCTCCACGATAATGCACAAGCCCATTCTGCACAGGGTCCACTCAAACATAGTTTCTTTGGGCTATCAAATTGACCACCCGCCTTACAGTCGGACCTCGTGTCCAATGGCTACCACCTGTTCCAGGATCTAAAGGAGATCATTGACAGCCTGCATTTCAGGGATGATGAACAAGTGAAAATTGCGTGACTTTCTTCACCGGCGGCAGCTTCTATGAAGTGATCATGAGGAAGTACATTGAGAGCTAATAGCGGCTATGACAAGTGCTTAAATAAACTTGGAAACTCTGTGGAAAAATAGTTAAAGGTACATAGAATCTGGTAAAGAAAAAATTTGGAAAATGTATACAGTACTTTTGTTTTTATTGCAAAACGGGCCTTACTTTACGAATAACCCTCGTAGATGTCCAGCTTACTCCCCAAACATCTATCGAATGTTAATGGGACGTATTGAAGAGCGGGTCCCTTCTGTAATGAAGATCTTATCATCTACCAATACTAGTGAACTGTGGGTGGCAATCTAAAAATTCATCACTCTAATTTGACACTGTTGAATCAGTTACAGTGTGTAAACCCATTCTTACGTTCACTTGATTTATCATGTAGTGCCATTTCCGATTGGATTTGAGCATCACATGACACAAGTAACCAATCAATGGGACCATTCCTTACGTTATCTCTTCCACAGTAAAATCAAGTGATGACTGCTGCTGCTGCCACCATCTGTAAGCTGCATTTTAGGCCGGCTACCATGTGCACAAATATATTCCAGGCATTCATGTGGTCTGGTCAGCCTCGTATAGCACAAACAATAGCACAAGTTAGTGAGAAAGAGCTTAGAAGGCATAGCTCAATAATATCTCGCTAGAAGTCTTCCAGTCTCTTCTGGTGTCGATGTCACATTGGTTCTGCTATTCGTCAGGCCAGAGTGCATTTCAAAAAAAGGAAGACTACAAAATTTTGAAAACAAAATGAACGTTCATTCCCATTATGAAGTTAATAAACTTTTTGCAGACACAGGTTTGAATCTCAATGAAATGTAGTGAGGTTAATTTTAATTTAATTATTAATTTTTAATTCCCCTCTTTTCTTAGATTCTTAACATTTGGCAGCATCTGTTACTGTGTAATTTTTTGAAAATCTTAAATATATTTTTTTTCCTTCACAGGTTTTATAATAACATTCTTCTTCACTGAACTTAAAGAAAAATGATTCAAATGAACTCAAATCATTTTTTATAACCGTGCAATCCGTCCAAGTTACTATTTTTTTGGCTACAAGTTTTTATTTTTTTAAATAAATGAACATCATGTTTGAGTGAACATTCAGGAGCGTTTTTTAAAGTCGTTTGTCAATGATGAGATGGCATAGTGTTTGTTCTTATTGTGCAGCATTTTGTCTATTTATAAAACTTTGGATTTTTCAAGCTATAAAGGAAATATTCCAGCGGGTCTGGAAAGAAACAGTATTATGTAGATAAACAAATGAATGTTATCGTAAATTGTCATAAAAGTAAATTATTGTAAATAAGTTTTTATTGATAATATTTTTTAAGAACCTTTATTCTGAATTTATTCACAAACTGCTGGTAACAGTGTTTTGTTAAATATGGTATACATTCTAAAATGACAGTGCTTCATTGTAATTATGATTTCCTATTTATTGAATTTTAAGGAATGTATACATTGGTTTATATAAATTAAAATGAAAAAAAACGAAAAAATCAAATATTTGTTTTTCTTATCTATTCTTATTTGGAATTTTTACTTTAGTCAAATCTTGATTTGCATTTCAGAACACAATATTCATGCTATTAAAGCATACATTTTTTACTAATTTCAAAAATACTTTCATTATAATTTTGGTACAGTTGCAACACTGATTTTCTGGCAACTGATGGTCTGGCACCTCTTTTAATCCGGACAAAATCACGAGAGGAAACTTGATAATCCTGCTGCCACCAGACTTTACTGGATGGCTAACAGATGGCTGAGTGTAACACTCCATCA
The DNA here is from genome assembly GCA_023313115.1 of Rhysida immarginata. Taxonomy (NCBI): domain Eukaryota; kingdom Metazoa; phylum Arthropoda; class Chilopoda; order Scolopendromorpha; family Scolopendridae; genus Rhysida; species Rhysida immarginata. Next base: position 1,466,930 of record JAHWFO010011261.1, read on the forward strand.
ATTTGCCTGTTTACACTGCACGTGCTATTAGTAATCTCCGTTTATTGTGAGATTATATCTTATTTTGCTTAAATTTAACCCTAGTTATGGCTTCACGGGCAAATTCAAATGGCAGCCATGGTGGTAAACGTAAACATCGGTTTAGATACATGATAGGTGTGTAATTAGTGGGTAAGGGGTGTGCTGATGAATTATTATTAAGGTGAAATTGGATGGTCCGTCAAAATGGTTAATCCGGTAAGGCTCTGGAACTAAGTACCGGAAAGTTGGCGTTGCTCCTGTACCCTTTCCTTATTTAAAGAACCACAAAAAATTTACTTCAGTAATTAAACAATTTTGGATCTACATCCTTGTGCAAATTAATTGAAACAAAGCAAGTTTTCTATATTACTTGTAATCCTGTACTTAAAACAAACACTAACAAGGAGACTCCACATACTCGGACTCACCGATTTTGATAAAAAAAATTGTACAAGTTTTTTTCAATTAAGCTCTCGTGCAAAGGCATTCGATGCACTTCTCAAACTTTGCAGAGGAAAAAAAATCGTGAAATAGCTACACAGTAGAAATACCCACAATGTTGCAGTTTAACAGCTTGGAGTGGACCAGCTGTAAGTCGCTGGATTCTGGTGAGAACGACCTGGGTTTGATTCCTGTGGAGCGCATGTTTTTTTTTTCCCCCTGAAGTTTTCCTTAATATGTACAGGAGTTATTTATACACCATTACCCATCTATAACGAAATTCACATGGACAAAGAATTTTTTGTTATAAATGAGATATGGCATGAAAAACTTATTAAACATGGATTTTTGTTTTTAAAAATTTTTTATTCATGATTAGGTTGAAAAAAATAGGTTATCAACTTTTGCACACAATTTGTAAAAAATTTTTGTTCAAGTAATCATCCCATTTATAAAAAAGTTTAATAATTCTTCTGGGGCATTATAATGTGACAATATATATATGCTCTTAGATCTACTAGACCCACATCTGCATGCTTTAATGATGGTGCTGACTCGGATAAAGGATTTTCATTTTCAGATTCTCCATTTTGCCTGCCTTGATAGAGTTCTACAATTTCATTGTCATTTAAAGAATCTGAGGTTGTAACGTTGTCTACTTCTACAGTCTATAAATGATATCATTGCTAACATTTCTCTATAAGCACTTCTCCTTCGAAGAACCTCCCATTACTTGATTCCTTCAAAGTCTTCCTCACCCTCCTCTGGCTCTTCTGTAGGACTGTCCTTCGGTATGAGATTTTCCAGCACCCTTGCCATACATCAAACACGTTCAATATGGTGTCCAAAATGGTCCATTTTTTCCAGTTATCCTTTTTATCAACATCACGAATCAGGTCACACACTAGCCGTTTTCACAAGAGGGCTTTTTGAGGAATAAATCACCTCCTGGTCAAGGAGTTGCAAGTGGGATGTTGCATTTGGGGGGAAACATTTAACTTCTAAATTCAGGTTTGCTGAACGAAATTGTGGCGATTTATAGGTGTAATGAATTCAAAGCATAGAGTTCAGGATTTATGTAGCAATTACTGGTCCTGTGTTGTTCACTTAGATTTTATGAAAAATCCACTTAGAAGAGTCGTGCATAACTCAAATGCGGTTTTTAGGCATCATTTTTTGTAAAAAAAAAAAAAAAAAAAAAAAAAAAAAAAAAATCTTTGGGTCAGAAAAGTTAAAAATTTTTTTCATTATAACCGAATTTTCATAAAAAATTCTTCGTTATATCAGAACAGTTTTACATGTAAATTACAGAGTTTCGTTATAAGTGAAATTTCACTGTAAGCGAGTTTGTTTAAATGGGTTATGGTGCATATTTTTAAATATAATTCATAAGCAACCGGTTTAATAAAACGTAAATGCTTCGAAAAGCATTTATGTTTTGTATGCTTCTATGATAATCACCATCCTAAAAGTTGTGATACTTATAAAAATAGTTAACCACAATATTAATTAAATTATACAGCCATTTCTTTTGCCTTAATTCCATAATAATTGCAAATAAATAAGAACAATGAATTGGAAAACTTCAATTATGTTTACAAAATGCATATGCAACTCCAATACATATCAAGGAAAATTTCAGGGAAAATAAACCGTGCCCTCTACAGAGATCAAAACCAGGTCTTTCTCACCACATGCCAGAGACTTACCACTGGGCCACTCCAAGCTGTAGGAAAACTGCAACGTTATGGTATTTCTACTGCATAGGTATTGGTAATAAACTTCATGAATTTTTTCTCAGAAAATTTTGAGAACGGCTTTTCATGAGAGCTTAATTGGAAGAAACCTACTCGTACAATTTTTTTCATCAAAGTCAGTGAATCTGAGTATGTAGAATCTCCTTGTAAGTCAGTCTGATCATTTTTTATGTTGGCTGATGCAATAATTATGTCAGCAGCAACTGTATTGCATCAGATTTTAGAATCCTGTCCAACAGTCATAGTTTACATTGGCTGATGCAATCTTTATGTTAGCAGCTACAGTATTTCATCAGATTTTTTTTAGAAACGTGCAGATGTGATTCGATCGCCATTCGCAATGGATGTGATTTCAACCTAGGTAACTTACAAAGATCCTTAGAGGCCTTCCTGTGTAAGTTACCTAGCAGGTTATGTTTTTGGTAAATTTCCCGATTTTAAGATACAGTCAAACCTCATTAGTAAGTTTTTTGTGGACCAAGCATTTAGTTTTAACTCTTATTACCTGGGAACAAGTATTACATAGGAATGAAATACGATTTGCTGAAAGTGTTGTTACGAAATAAGCTTGAGACTAGCTCATGTCTACATATAATCTTCATCTTCTTACATCAAAGTAGTAAATGCTAACGAGGGAAATAAAAATGTTCTGAATAGGGTTTTATAAAGAATGGAAGTGCAGTCAAACCCACATATAATTAACTCTGTTATAACGAAAAAGCGGTTATTGCGAAGTTAATTGAAATCCGCAACAACAGGTTCTTTGGTTATAACTAAATCTGATATAATTAAAATACATATATAAAGAATCATTTTATTGACTGTTAATATTAATTACACAACTTTTGTTTGAATATAGCGAATTTTGAAAAATAAAAAAAATTTTCATCTAAATTTGGCATTGAGTAGAGCAGAGGGTGAAGAATACAGTAGTATAGAAACAGGAAGCACTTTTTATGGGAATACAGCTATTGCCTAGCAACATGCTAACTCCATGTGTACACGTATCTTCTATCATTGTCTGCGACTCTTGACTGTCAGCATTTTTCGAAATGAAAGAAAAAAGAAAATGTTTTAGACCTCGATACCATAATTAAATCATAAAGGAAGTAGAAGCTGAGAAGGAGAAAAAGGACTTTTATGGCTATTAATTTTTGAGAGAAAACAATACGTATTATCCATATCCGAGACAAAAAACACTTATTAAAAGGTTGTACATGTAATAGCTTTCACGAGGATGGGACCAAGGGAAAACACATAAAAAGCAGGAAGTGAGTACATATTAACAGGGTTCAATTGAAGTTCTTTGGGAACTAAAGTTAATGGGTTAATAATGGCAGAATATGGAAATAATTTTTGACAAATGCTTCTGGAAATAGGAATCTAACCACAAGGTGAATTTAACCATGTTAGATGCATCATATTTGACATAAGATCCCGAGATTTATTCAATCTATTTCTAGATTTAATTTATTTGTACGTTGTTTATTCTTTTTGGTAATTAATCAAATCGTGAAAAAAGAAAATTACAAAAGCTTCTGTGATGGCTCAGTGAGTTCTCACATTATACATATTCCCCCCCCCCCCCCTCCCCCTCTGTTTTAGAGAAAACTGCTGCTGATTAGACTGTTTATATTGTGATTGATTAGGTAGTTATTTCATTGTATGTATGGGCAATGTAGTTTGCAATTGTTGGATAATGTATTGTTAGAATCTGGTTGATGTAAAGGGAATGCTTTCTAGGAAAACAAGCTAAAGATGATGATAAATTGTTGAGCGATAAAAGGGGATTGTTGGTAAAATGGAAGGAGGTGAAAAGGCCGATTTTTTGTTTTCCCAGCTTGTGATGGGATAAAATGTTGTTAAAAGATATGAGGAGAGGGGTCTTGGAAGAGGAGGTCTCCATGTTATTTGAAAAACGGCCTTGGATGGTTGTTAAATTGTAAGTCTAATGTGTCTTATGATAGTGTGGAATTTCTATGCTATAGAAGGGAAAACTGTTTTGTGAAGAACTAATTATAGAATGTGATTTTTTAGGCGACCCAAGATTGTTAGCTGGATTTTAACTCATGAAGATTGGAAGCATTAGGTAAATTATTGATAAATATTGCATATTGCGATCGCATGAATTTAAGAATTTCATTAGGAAATTAAGAGCAGTCACAGGTGAAAAAACCTTTTCTATGTTTTTACTTAAATACGAGAGTCAGTCAAATGAAAACCGGAAATATTTTTTTACAGTTCCAACAGACAGAGTTGGAACAAGTACACGATTTTTCAATGTAGTCCCTCTGCTTTTCGATGCATTTCCACCACCGAGTCGGGAGGGCATGGATACCTCGGGAAAAAAAATCTTTTCACTGCCTGTTTCACCTTATGTCGGTTGCGAACTTGTGGCCACCTAAGAACTCCTTTAGTGAGCCAAAGATGTGGAAGTTGGAGGGCGTGAGGTTGGGATAGTAAGGAGGATGGAAGAGGCACTCCAGACGCAAGTCCTGGGTCGCATGAGCCGTATGAGATCGCGCGTTGTCATGCTGGATGAGAACGCCTGTTGAGAGGAGTCTGCGGCGCTTGGTACGTATAGCAGGTATTCAGAATGTCACACACCAACTCACTATAGGTGGCACTGATCACAGTCTTGCCCTTATCCATATAATGTTCCATAGTGGTCCCAGAACAAGGTCAGCATCACCTTTCCTGCGGATGGCTGTGTTCGGAACTTTTTCGGACTCAGTGTGTCCGCCAAAATTGTTTTGCCGCTGCTGAATTTCTTACACCATTCGTACACCTGAGTCTGCGATAAACATGCAGCACCATACTGTGTCAACATGCTTCGATGGATTCCTATTGGTTTCGTGCCTTCACTTTGTAGGAAATGGATCACTCCACGCTGCTCTTCTTTGGTGCATTCCAACAGAAGGGCTGCCTTATTGGAAATGCTCGTATGCCGCCACTGGGTCATGTGGAGACACGGGAGGGACCAATGCCAATTGATGGCGGGAGAATTCACGCGCATGCATATCGGGTCTGATCGCAATGGGAGTGGTTTTCAATTTTCTACAGCGGATTTCCGGTTTTTCATTTGACTCAGCCTCATATTTATTCAGACTAAGCTTTTTTTAAATACGAACAGTAGTTTTAAGCTGCAAATTCTAAAGTTGACACTAGCTTTAATCAAATAATTAGAAATATTAATATTTTTTTAAAAACATATTTGTCTCTATTTGAAAAAAGCTCTCCGTCATATCCAAGAACAAGATGTAGACAGAAAATACAATTTTTCAATTCCACACATAGCTTTTCATGTAATTCAGTTTCTTGTGTGGACCGGCGAGATAAAAACTGAAACTGAGAAAAACGAGATTAAAGATCCTTTTATAATGTAACGATTAAATCAACTAAATGAAATTTAACCATTAAAACCTTAAAAAAATCCCCTAAAAACATTTATTTCATGAAGTACACATATGAAAAGATAAAAAAATGCAAAATTCCAAAAATTGAATTTTTCATCAAAAGTCATCATTTTTCACCTTAATTGCATATTGACTGCATGAACCGTTCCAATTCCTTCATTGAGATTGAGTAAGGTCCTTTTCTCGAGGAAGAATTATCATCAGGAGAATAAGACATCACTGCATATATTGGAGTGATCACCTTCACTTGAACCGTATCGAGAGGTAATATGAACTCTATACAGGGCAAGTCAAAATGATGGACCCGATTTCAGAAGTGTACTCTATAAAATCTAATAAATATATGGTATTGTGAGACATGTACTACAAAAGGTAACGTTCCAAGTTTACTTCAAACATATCACATCAAAGGTGTTTCATGTGAGCACCTTGCATAACCCAACACGCATCAAGCCGATAGTCTATCTCCTGCCAAATCTTTCGTAGCATATCACGACAGTAATGAACGTATCATAATGTGAGACATGTGCTTCGAAAGGTTAACTTTCACAGATTAGTTTCCACGCAGTGTTTTCACTGCAGCCATTGCTGATATTGACTGCGACATGCTATGAAAGGTTTGGCAGGAGATAGACTATCGGCTTGATGTGTGTCGGGTTAGACAAAGTGCTCACTTAGAACATCTGTGATGTGATGTGAAGTAAACTCTGAACAATATTATTTGAAAAAATGGAAGGAAAACATCTGCAATCTGGATTCAAACCAGGAACTTGAGTGTCATGTGCTCAACGCCTCTACCAATTGAGGTAGACTAAGGGTCAAATTGAGAAGCCTAATAGGAGGCAGGCAACTGGCTCACAGATCGAGAATTCCTCCTATCCAACCATCAGAAAGTTTGATGACCTCACATAATAAATAATAAACTGGAGATAAGCCTCCAAATGTCAGGTAATGATATTATTTGAAAAAAATGGAAGGAAAAATTCTGCGACCTGGATTCGAACCAGGAACTCGAGTGTCATATGCTAGCCCAGCTGGTTGTTTTTTGTGCTTAACCACCTGATAGCCCAATTGGTAGAAGCGTTGAGCATATTCGAGGTTCCTGATTCAAATCCAGGTCGCAGAATTTTTCCTTCCATTTTTTCAAATAATATCATTGCCTGGAGGTTCATCTCCAGTTTATATTTATTATTTATTAAACTCTGAATGTTTACCTTTTGTAGCACGTCTCACAATACCATATGTTCAATAGATTTCACAGAGTACTTCTGAAAACGGGTCCATCATTTTGACTTGCCCTGTATCTTAGCAACTGGTAAAAAGGCATTCCATAGTTAAATAATATTAATATATACGTGAGACCTTAACCACCGAGAGAGAAGGCCTTCGCAATGAAATGTAATACATTGTTACATCATCATAGATAGGGCAAATTTAGAGCGTATTATTAATAGAAATACGAACAGCAATGCCCTATCTATGATGATGTAACAATGTATTACGTTTCATTGTGGAAGCCTTCTCTCTCGGTGGTTATGGTGAGACCCCCTTAACCTTTGCCTTTTGAAGTTAAGCTCTGTTGAAAAAAAAAAACGTGTTGATCTAATTAAATTGACAAACCCAGGGTCAGTCCTGGTTGTCCCATAAAGGGTGGACCAAACCCCTTCTTATGGTGATGACATAACGCTTCAACTGCTCATTCCATTTCGATCCCCTTGCATACGTTATATAGTTGAAGTTTTTAATGTTTAATTCATTGATGAATGAATGCTTTTAAATACACTGTCATATCACTGAATTATGACCACCCGCTTAGTAATGGGAGTAGCCACCCTTCGTCCCTATAACTGCTGCTAGGCGTTGTGGCATGGATGCAAGAAGTGCGCGGTATGTGTCCGATGGTATGGCAGTCCATTCCGCTTGAAGCGCTGACCACAGAGCTTCAAGAGTCATAGATGGAGGGTCCAGCTGCCGTGCATGGAGATCAAGGTGCTCCCGCAGATGTTCGATTGGATTGATGTCCGGCGAATTAGCGGGCCAAGGGAGCACTCGAAAATCAGTAGAGTGTTCCTCGAACCAATCCAGAAGGAGACATGCCTTGTGGCAGGGTGCATTGACCTGCTGGAACACACCATCACATTGGGGGAACATCGTGAGCATGTATGGATGCACCTGGTCCGCTACGATTGACAGACAGCCACAGGCATTCAAATTGCCCTCTAGACGAATCAGTGAACCTAACTGCTCCTAACAGAAGATCCCCTACACAAGCATACTATCCCCATCAGCCTGTTTCTGGCCCACAATAGCCTCCTGCAGTCTCTTTTCATAGCGTTCATGACACACTTGCCATCGCCCGTCAATCTTATGGAGCAAAAACCTTGACTCGTCAGAGAAGGCGACAATAGCCCACTCATCTGAGTCCAATGGCGGTGCTCACATGCAGAGTCTAGGCGTCGTTAACGATGACCCCTGGTCAACATGGGTGCAGCAACCATGCGTCGACTATTCAGGCCCATCCGTAGCAGGGTGCTTTCAACGATAATGTCGGATACACATCTGTTGGCACCGCTGTTGAATCTGGTGGTCAGTTGATGGACTGTGGCTCTCCTGTCACCTTTTACGAGTCGTCGTAGGCGCCGCTCACCCCGTCGGTCGATGGCTCGTGACCAATTACAGTGATGGTGTTGGGACGCGATTTCTGTCCCTGCTATCCACTCTTTGTACACCTTCACTACAGCGCGGACCGTGAACAGTTCACAAATCACGCCATTTCGGAGATGGCGCCACCCTTACTGCAATAGCCTATTATCATTCCTTTTTGGATGTCCGTTAAATTCGGACGTTTACCCATCTTGAGGCTCTTGCACCTGCCGTTTGATGCACTAGCTTTAAAGCTTTCTCAGCCTGTTATGCAAATTTTGCAGTGTGTAATCATTGTTGGGGCGAACCATGCGTGTGCCTCAAAGGGGTGCTGGTCATATTTCAATGATATGACAATGTATATTACTTAAAGATCTATAAATATCTTTAAAATAAACCAGTGAATAATTATGGTTTCAGAATAAAACAAATTCTGGTATTGATGCTTTCTTTGGGATAAAAAAAAAATTTATATTTTTTCCTTGTGATAAATTATGAGGAATATTTTCATATATCATCATTGAAACTCCAAATAACAATTTAGAAACTTTCCTTGCCAATCAAGCTCTAGTCTATTGCTGTATTTATTCATGATTTTATTAAGTAGTACTCGAATTATAGTATTCACAAATATGCTTGGAGGCAAAGTCATTACAGAGACTGGATCAAAACTCGTTTTCATTCATTGGCAAATACAGCCTTGAGATCTCTTGTAATTTTTTTTTTTTTTTAATTTATTCAGGTGGCAAGGTGTGGATTTTGTAAGTGGAGTAGACATATCACTAGCCACATCCCCATTTTTATTTCTGAAAAATTTTTTTATTCAATGATAATTCTATTAATGATTGCATTCAAGTCTATTCACAAAGACAGGTAGCCAAGGAGTAAGACCGGCAACGCGCCCTAGGTGCGTTGTTTATTTTGTACAATTACAATTACTCGAAGGATTTTTTTTTATCATTAAGGTAATAAAGTCGTTTGTATGTAAATAATTGTATTTAATCAAGGATAAGCAGTCGGGGTTATGAATCGACGACTTGGATTTTTTTTTATTCAATTTAGCGCCTGCGAGGGAACTCGTAATTTAGCTATTTAGCTGTTCTCTTGGTTAAATAATTTTTAACGGTTTTTTGTTTTCATCTACTCCATTTACGTAAATGGTAAGTCTCTTTTATTATTACTATTCTATAAAGATATAAGATATTTAAATTAATTTAGCTAAACATATAATAAAGAATGATAATTTCTTTATTATAACGTTAGAATGCTCCCTTCATCCATCCCTGTTATAACGTTATCAGTGTTGCTATATGTTTTGCAGTCTTCTTAAGCAAACTTTTAATTTTCACGTTTGTTGAACTGTGCCCGTTATAATAAAGATAGAATCTTGCCATTCTTATTAATATTAATAATAAATGTTAATATTAAAAAATCCCGAAGGAGAATTAAAGTTTTAAATTACATAATCCCAGCATATTTTATTAGTGAAAATCCGCTTCGTCCTCTCGTATTAAAACGAGAAACGAATTTACTGGAAGCAGAGAATTTACTTCTCCGACTGTCTCTGACTGGAAGCCATCCAAAAGCGAAATAGTTTTAATAGCGTTTTTATTGTAATAGCATTAAAAACGCACAGTTTATTTATCGTGAGTATATGAAAACGTAACTAACGGTTTATTATTAGCTTAACAATATTAAATTCTTTAAATTTATAGCTTACTGAGGAATTTTTAATAACCTTCCGTTTTATTTTACGATTCACGTTTTCTCATAACCACTTCTCCTTTGAACCTCCCGCTTTATGATCATTGCGTCTTTTTTTATTTTCTTTTGAATTAAATATCCGTAGGGTCTGGTTGGCTTTGCACGAAACGTAAAATTTAATGTAATAAACTTAAAGGATTCGTTGCATAAAGTCGATTTCGATTTTATATCTTGCTGAGTTTTAAGTGTTTAGGTAGGTTAAGTTTTAGCATTTATATCACTAGCAGACGATCGAAACTGGTTAAAAACAATGAAAACGCATTCATTGAATCTCGTAAAAAATTCATTAAAAAATTATTTTAAGAAAAAAGAATGCAATAAACTGTTCAGAATATTTATCGTAATCAAATTTATAGCTTTTTCTGTTACACTTTGTGAAATTGATCAATTGAAAGAGTTGATCAATATTGAAGAGAGATCTGCACCACATAACCACTACCAACCACTGGGTGAGCACAAAAACAGACCTCATTATAAAATCAAAACTCATTGGACTATTCTTACCG